>JAUELF010153108.1:0-14907 GCA_031471495.1 Clinocardium nuttallii | reverse complement strand
ACGCTACACGGTCGCTCCCCAGAGGTGCCAAGGATTGTTAGCCGACCAGATATGAGCCGTCCCGCGAGAAAACCAACATTATGGCCTCTACGTAATGTATCGACCCAGATCAGCAGAATGATCCGGGCCGACACATTCCGTCTCAGGGGGAAAGAGGTATACTGTAATTATTCCTGAAACAGAAAATGCACAGGAGACGAAAAGTGTCTGTCCAAGATAGCCTGCGTGGCATGCTTAGGCTAATCCGGATCGATACTTTACGTAGTGTTCAAAATGTTTGTTTTCTCACGGGATGTCCCATATGGCGTACAAGATGGAACATGACCAGACTACGCAGATTCTCACGTTTGTCTACATCTTCGCTGTACGTAAATTCCCGAATGTTCGGGTGACATTAATCAAACTGAGTTATGATTGCCCCCAAACTCTTTTAAACCCTTTCTCACATATAAACGCGCTGCAGCAGATGTCTTTTCAGCGGAAAACATTGTGGCGAAAGGAAATAGTGCTCATGATGAGCAATTTCTTCTTTCGTCACAATGTTTTCAACTCTATCCGCTGAATGTTTGTTATTCCAATAATGGATCTAGAACTAAATAGCATGTACACGGACTGTGGATATTCTAGTGAGACTGTACGGGTGCACTAACTCGCCCGAGTCTTCACATTTTTTACATGAATTTAGAGGAACAATCACTTACGGTCATTTTCATTATTTATCTGTATGTGTCCAAGGTCACTATAATACTGCAGTGTCGTTGTATGCGGGAAATCGTTACACATTTATCCTTGTCAGTGAATGGCAACCAGCAAGGGACAACAATCTAAAACATTTTCATTGAAATACACAAATAATAAATTAAGATATTTTATAACAGGATGAAACATTGTTTGAAACGGGATCATTAATCGTGAAACAGTTGCCATTTTAATTGCATTCAACAATCGACATTCGAAAAAGTCCACAGCTCGTCGGGGAAAGTGTTCATCTCGACATAGTTCATGCGAGTTTATCCGTTAATCATACAAATCTTTATTGTTCTCACAGCGAATACAACCACCTATCTATTCCTATTAGTAAACATGGTCCACATTTAATCTAAATATAAAACGGTTTTATCAATTCGTACGTTTGCCACACCCATTGACCTTGACCTTTTCTAACTAATATGAATTAAAATATATAACATTTTGACGCATCTGAAGCAGACGCCTTTTGAAAACATTGCGACAAAAGACGAAATTGCTCATATTGAGCAATTTCTCCTTTTGTCACAATGTTTTCAACTATATATTCAATAATTAAACAATCAGTTTTGACAAATTGTTTTCAAAGTTGTCTGCATCAGATTTATCGTATGTGCAACCGTATTAACCCTTACCCACATACCCCATATTTGCAGCAGACGACTTCGAAAACATGGTAACAAAAACCTGAACAAGCTCAATAAAAGATAGCTTAATTGTTAAAATTTAAAACATCATGAGCAATTTCACATTTGGCCATAATCTTTTCAAAATGCGTCTGCATGTGGGAAAAGAGTTAAACAGACTCAACTGTGTCTTCCTTGGTCGAAGATACACGGAAATCCCTTTCTTTCGTATGTGGTTGACGTACATACGTCTTTGAGACAAACTATCAAGCACGGGGAGGTAATGTTTCCTACACCCCTATCCTCTAATTATCAGAATAAAGGTATTAGTTGTTGCAATGCGTCAACATCAGTATCAGAAAAAACAAAAACTGTTTTACGTGTTGTTATGGTATTGAATACAGGGGAGTGTTTACCTTCCTTTCTGCTATAAACATGCTGTTCTAGTTGTGTTAACCATGTCTATTACTTGCGAAATATTGAGGTAAAAGAGAAATCGCCTTCTTTGACGTATGTAGACGTGAATGGGTTGGCCCCTTTTGTAAAATTACGAGTAATTAATTGTTTCGTTGGTGTCATTTTTACGGTACCACGTCTTCCTGCTAGCAAAAGTATGTATATTTGATATGTGACATTTACGGTCGTTATGAATAATAAATTCTACCATTCGCTATTAAAATGACGTACGTGTGTTTTACAAATTACATGAAGACAAATATTGGCTGGCGATAGTAGATCAATGACTTAGCGCTAAACAAGTGTAACTGCTTCCTATTTTGTATACAGTTGCAACCATTTCTCGCCTACCAATCGAAATACATCCGACCAACATAATGATGCAGTTCACATACATTCAGGCCTCTTGCTATGGAAAATAAAAATCGTAATTATTATACACAAATAATCGTGCGTGCAGACATGCCTAATAATGATAATGCGTTGAGAAATTAATTGTTCTTGTCGTTTTAAATGTAAATCATATATATGTTAAATAGGCCTACATTTAAATCTGTTTGAGTTTGTGAAACTGTGAATACCACACATGAAATATATTTGATGAGTAATAGTTTCTTTTTAAACACTTTGATTAAAGAAGATGCAATGTGACATTGAAGCTGTTTTCTTTTCCAGTTAAGGAATTACATTAAAGAACATTATCTAAGTAGTAATATATTATATCTGCTTTTTCCACTTATATTATAAAAATGTGACTACCACAACAAATCTGAACGTGTAGTAACTTAAGCTTGGTGTCTTATTAGGGTTAGGGTTAGTAGACTCACAGTCATGGACCAGTGTATGTTCACATTAATTGGCATAATGGCAAAATGTAGAAGTGTAGTCCAACTACTGGTATGTGAATTCGACTTTAAATGATGCCAGATTGGTGGAGTGATTATGACCACGAATCACCGGACGTGGCTCATTTAGGAGTATACATCCCAGAATAACTCGATCAAATCGGAAGCAGATGTCTTTGAAAAAATAGGGTTGGACAGTTGTAACATCTCAACCAATGAAATGAAAGTATAATTTTGAAAAATAATAATATTGAAAACATTGTAGCAATGGGAGAAATTGCTGGTCACGAGCAAAACTTCTTTTGTCAGACCATTTTCACACGAAATTTGTATCCTTCATAGCCGTCAAAATGTATCTGTAAATTAACAAGGGGGTCAAGCGTCAGCCAAGGGACTGGTTGTGACTTATCTACATCAGCACGTAAACATCGCACCCATCTCACTTAACAGTGTCTTAAGTATGGATGCACCGTGTGATTAATAGAGCTGACCTACGTCCAGCCATTTGTGGTCTAAGTTTAAACGTTTTATTTGACATCGATTGCGAAACGAGCTTTCAGCTTTTAGGAATCACGCTCGATGTCTGCTTCCTGAAGACCTAACTAGTACTCGTGCTGTTTGTGTGGAAAAATCCAAAAGTCAGAACCCGCTCATCACATAACTCGAACCCGGGATATTTGGTATGAGAGCCCGACGTGTTACCTCTGCACCACTGTCTTCCGAAATCGTGAGTACAGTGAAGACTGACGAAGCTGTACATCCACATACATTCACTGTGCATTTACATGTTATTTGGTCATGAATGGATCTTTTGACCCAAAACTAGAATTACAGCCCCACTAGTTATACGCCGATTTATCTCAACATGAGCCTTCTCGAGAGAAAACTAACATCGTGGACTCTGTGTTAAGTGTCGATCCGGATCGGCATAAGCATGCCGCACAGGCTAACCCCGTGCAGACACTTTTCGCCTCCTGGATGTTCTGTTTTAGGAATAATTATTACTCTAAAGCCTCTATCCCCCTGAGACGGAATGTGTCGGCCGGATCAGTCTGCGCGGACAGCACAGGCTGGTCTGGTCGACATATTACGCAGATGCCATTATGTTGGTTTTCTCGCGGGACGGCTCATATGTGGTCACGTATTAAACTGAGAAAGGTTTCAAGTGACCTGAAATGCCGTTAAAAACGGCGTCTTATTCCCAGTCAATCAATTCATACGTTAACCTCTAAACCGGTTAAAAGGGTTAATTCACAAAACAATAAAAAATAATCGTAGGAGTGGTAGCCATCTTACTTGGCGCTCAGCGTTGCAAGGATTGCATAAGGACTGATGCGTTACTGTCCGGATTAACGTACGAGCTATACCAGTAATTTGCAAGGATTGCATAAGGACTGATTCGTTACTGCCCGGATTAACGCACGAGCTATACCAGTAATTTGCAAGGATTTCATAAGGACTGATTCGTTACTGCCCGGATTAACGTACGAGCTATACCAGTATTTTAACCTGGACACACAAATTAACTGAAATATGTTTGACATTGACGTATATCAACATTCAAACAAGGCACCTGTACTACTGAGAGATATCTAAAGGAATCATTTTGACATAATTGAAATAGTTTTGAAAGCGGTATTAAACACCGTTCAAATAAATAATTAAGCTCAGCGTAATCTCCTTAGTAACCTCGCATTTCACCATGGAGCGTATTATCTAAACGTATCAGCGAAATATGATGATGACCTTGTTTTATCTCCCAAAGGTGTGACAATAAGGCCGATTACGTGGTGTTCAGTGAATTACGGGTCTTAACTCTTTTTCACATAAAATAATATTTATTTGCAGAATTATCTACGTCCAAAGATCGAAAATCTCAAAAAATGAAAGTGAAAGGATTAAACAGTTTTGAAAACATTGTTGCAATAGGAGAAATTATTCATTGTTTTCAAAATTCGTCAGCTGCATGTTCATGGAGCAAAAAATAAATTTGAAAGTGATTTTTGGAAAAAAACCCATTGAATTCACGTCTTCTTCCTATAGGCTTGTTCATATTCCTTTGTTGTTTCAATATTGGTATGCTATAGGCACAGTAAGCTTATGATATGGCCAAGTTAATCCTGGACTTAACTCAGCTTTTTGTGGTAGGAATCAGATGTCATTAATTACGATATAAATCCATGGCGTTAAATCTCCTGCAAAATGTAGTTGATCTAATTAAGCTATGTCCGCACTGACTGATCGGAGCCTTTGTTCTTCACAAGTACAATGGCACGGATATCCTTAGTGCGTTGCTTACTAGAGATTGGACCTACATAAACACTTCTACAGCTTACATCCTCGACGTGAAACCGAAGGACATCTCTATAAATTAAAATATAATTAATTATGAGAAGTCGTCTACTGAAGATGCATTAAAATGCGTATGCCAGTCGGGAAAGGATTTAAACAGAATTGTGGGTTTCATCAGGCTTGGTAAACACCACGAACAAAAGAACTAATTACGACGTTGGTTTATTTCTAGGTCTTTAAAAAATGATTATTATCCTTTCGTAAAGATTTTCAGTTCTGAATTCTACTAAAATGAGGAAAGACTGCAACATTTGTTTTTCTAAATAAAAAAAGAGCCCATTTAGTTTTGACAGGGGGGGGTGGGGGTCTGCAAATTGTCAGCTATGCTTATTGTCAGTTACGCAAGATGTATGCAAGTATTGAAACAATTGTGACAAATGACATTAGTTATACAATATAAAAAATGTTTGATGTCTGAAAATGATTTGTAAATTGCTCACTTTCAGGGTTATTTTGTACATAAACTACGGCACAAGAAAGGTGTGTTCTCATCTATAGAATCACCTTGAATTGATTGTTTACCTCCGCATTTACTGTTGTGTTTTACTTCACTTTTATATACAACATCAGTGGTGAATTCGCCAGGGATGCTGGAGGTCGCCGGTTTGATTTCGACCGGGTTATAACAAAGGTTTTTTTTTAAATGGTAATAATGGCTGCCCTCCTTGCAGTTACAGGTTGCGGGTTAGCATTATGACTTGCTGGCTGGTGTTCATATAAATGAACCACTGTAGTACTGGTAACTAACCCCAATAAATAACGCTCTAATGTAACCGAACAGTTGTTGAAGGCGGCGTAATACACCAAACAATCAATATACTACCCTTATAGCTGATAGCTCGGAGGTGTCTTCTGTCAGTTTTCTTTACACCGGTCCCTGTCATTGTATCGGGGGAATTTTGGCAGAATTAACCAAAACGCTTTTGGAAATTGTATAGTTACAGACTTCGAAGAAGAGATCATGGGAGACAATCGTCAGTCAATACATTTGGTCAACCAGATCCGATTCGACACAAGTTTCGTGTTTGCCTTGACATGTTAGGACACTATATGAGCCGCGCTCTGAGAACAATCAACCATCAGGTATCTGCTCCCAGTGCAGAAGTCGTATTTGACAGAAATCGTATTGTACATGCGAGTAGCGACGGCGCATGCGCACATTCTCACCAGAGTCTTCCCTATTGACATACATTTAGTAAAGCCAAATATAATACTTCTAACGAAACAATTGGCTGTTATGCCAACCCACGAAGTGGCTGTTATGCCAACCCACGTTTCTTTAATGAGATTCTTAGCATGTTTTAAAAGTAGCTATGAATAATTTAATATAAATGTAACAAGGGCAGTAAAATACATACCTTTAACATTTGATCACTAGTTTACCTGTTTCTTTCGAGCAATAATTCACGAGACATTTTGTAAACTGAAGACGCTAAGCTAGCTCACTTTTTTTTGAGAATGGTACAAAACTGTCTAACTCGGTTTGATTAAAGGATCATTTGAACCAGACGCCAGTTACATAAATTCGAGTGTGGTATGTGTACACAATTCAGAACAGACAATTCTCCGGATTTCACTCACCTTTGATCTTGTTCGAGACCATTTGAGAAAAAAATGGGTTATTTGTTCGATGCAATAATTCTAATAGGCATACAGCAATACATCTTCTACAAAACCACTTCGGTTATGTGTAGGTTAGAGCGACCGCTCCACAGCGGGTTGATTTTTGTTTTGTGTTTTAATGCCACCTTCAACAATTTCAGTTTTATCACGTCGTTTATATGGCAAGTTACCAGTACTACTGGCCCATTTATCATGACACCAGCCAATCAATAGTAATGATAATAGCCCCCAGCGACAAGGAGGATAGGAAATCGAACCCGAAGCGCGTAAGCGAGACGGTTCTCGAGAGCGGAAGAACCGGATTCGATCCATGTTCGGATCGGATCATACTCAAATACTTTGAAAATGGAAGTACATGTAGTTGCCCCCATCCTTGGCGTTTAGAAACAGTGATATCATTACGACCTGGTGTAGGTATACCTCACCGGTAGTACTGGTAATTTACCCGGAAACGCCGTGATATACCGTAAATCCCCATTCTAACAAAAGAAATCCTCTACAAAAATATTATTTGGCACCGAAAACAGTACGTTTCGTATACAACCATTGGTGATTATTAGCATTTTCTTGAAATGATTGAGAAAAGATAAACGTAGAAAAAATGTTTGTTATTACAAACATGATATAAGTGCCATTATCATGAGCGGCGCGAGTCTGCGTGACCCGTGTAGGACCAGATCAATCCGGACAGTCTGCTATGGCTCTACACTTTTCGCAAATAAGTCATGAAATAATTGAACAAACTTCTGTACCGCAGTTTTTTATTTGGATCATTAGCATGAATGCCCAGGCATGCATGTGTCCCACAAGTGTAATAATTACGTTAAGGTTAGTTTACCTGAAGCACCGCTCAAATATTCAATATATGAGCCGTCCCACGAGAAAACCAACAGTGTGTACTATGCGTAATAAATCGACCCGGATAAGCCTACGCATGTTGTACAGACTTACCCGGACGGACACTTTTCACCTCCTGTGGGTTTTCTGTTGCATGAATCATTACTCTATACCTCTATCCCATTTAGACGGAATATGTTTGCCCGGATTAGCCTGCGCAGGCTGATCTGGATCGATACAAGACGCAGAGACCATACTATTGGTTTTCTCGTGGGACAGCTCGTGTGTAAATGTCATGAATATTGACATTTACCACAGCCATGGTAAACCGTTTACCTGATACAGACAAACGTTGACGCCATAGCTCTAAACAGCAGAATACTTATTCAGATACAAATGGGAATGGAGGCTTTGATTGATCGATACTAACAATTTCTCGTCTCATTTCCTCGCAATGTTTTCATAACTTTATTAACCTTATTCATCTAAAATCCTTTTTGTCGTTTTCGTAAAATGTTTCGATGCCGTCGGTTAAGTGTTATGAATGTATTGTTTTTGTAATTGCTATTTGTAATGATGACCAGCCGTTTGTTAATAGTAGTTCAACACGCTATACAATAAACGGGTGCATTCTTGTCCCTTATTATTGTCACATTCTTAATACAGTTTTCTAATATTGCATGAACACAGACATTCGGGCCATTAAGACCTGCGTAAATCATGAACAGCCTACATACGCATCCACTGTGTGTCAGCTGGTCTGAGAAAAATAGTGGTTCATGCATCCGTTCAGTATGTGGTCTAAGGTTTGAATCGTGTTGGTTGCAGTGGCGTGTTCAAACTGATATGGCCGATTGGTTAGCCACAAGCTTATTAAGTAATGCCATTGAACGAATGTCATGTCCTTCCTACACGCACATGTCATGTTCATATGGAAAATATATCTAATGTAATTCGGTCAATGATCTAATGTAATTCAATACAAGTCAAGAGGAAATATAACAAACACCAAGTTGTCAGTGAACACGTTTTATTAAGTGTTTTCAATTCCAAGTTTACGTTATTTATCATTTGAACTAAAAGTATTGTTGTGATAAAACCATCACAGTGTAGCTTTGTAGGGGGTAGTTCGTCTTCTGTTTAAACTAAATACCGAAATATACCAATCTTGAAGACCCCTGAAGCACGAGACAACCGTATAAATATCAGGAGATGCGATATGTTATTGTATGGATCCAAGGACGCTGCTATTTGACCGATCGTATAAATGTAACAGTGCATACACGGTAATGTTGATATGTCAAGGACCGTTTTTACCTTGACCAGAATGACACTTTACTTACCAAAGTCGTGTTTATGCATTAAATACATTGAATTGAATTGAATTGAATAAAAAATAAATGAACGCATTATCATTGAACAAACTCAAACTGTGACAAAGAAGGAACCGCTCGTTTGACACAAATGTTTTTCAACACTAGGAAGTGTCTGTATGCGGGAAAGGGTTAAATGACATAAACATCCCATTATCATGCGTGTCTGTATGCGGGACAGGGTTAAATGACATAAACATCCCATTATCATGCGTGTCTGTATGCGGGAAAGGGTTAAATAAACATGCCATTATCATACGTGTCTGTATGCGGGAAAGGGTTAAATAAACAGAATGTTCATTGACAATTATCGTTCACATTATTTGATTTCGTGATATTTATGAAGAGAGGAAACGTACCCTTAATAATGGTCCGTTTCCTTTCTTGTATAACTATGTCTTATCACGCGACGAACTTGCTCCCGAAAGTCTATACATGTACAACCAAGCTGAAGTCTATAGCATTTTAAATTCACCCTTTGACACTCATTACTAGGGAACTTTTTCTTCCAAATATGAGTAACTCGCGTGATTAGAAGTAATGGCTTGAGAACAAAAGGTATGATACTGCAGACAGTTCAGAAGCTGATCTACGTCTGCATCCGTGCAGGTGGACCTAGCTGTGTACTCTTCGGCAATGAATCAAGAGGTTCAATCCTTTCCCTCATATAGACGCTTGTTGACGCATCTGCACCAAACGGCTTTTTGAAAACATAGAGACAAAAGAAGAAATTGCTCAAAGCAAGCAATTTCTTCTTTTGCCACAATGTTTTCCGCTTTTAGTCATAGCTTATCCATTCAATTATAGAGAGTTTCTATTTTATGGCAAAATATGTTCAAAGTCGTCTGCTGCAGAATTGTCGTATGAGGTAAAAGAAACTTTTAATAAACTATGTGTACCTTGATCAGTTCCTAGAACAAACTTACATTGTGGACACTGCGTTAAGTATCAACCAGGCAATCCCGGAGAGACATAGAACAAACTTACACTGTGGACACTGCGTTAAGTATCAACCAGGCAATCCCGGAGAGACCTAGAACAAACTTACATTGTGGACACTGCGTTAAGTATCAACCAGGCAATCCCGAAGAGACCTAGAACAAACTTACAGTGTGGACACTGCGTTAAGTATCAACCAGGCAATCCCGGAGAGACCTAGAACAAACTTACAGTGTGGACACTGCGTTAAGTATCAACCAGGCAATCCGGAGAGACACTACGTATCCTGTGGATTTTTTGTTTCAGGAATCATTGCTCTATACATCTATCCCTCCCCCCACCCCCACCCCCCTTTCAAAAATAACCGGAATGTGGTTTTCTCGTACACGTGTGCAGAGCTGGGTTGACGTAGAAAATATGTTTAAATGAAAAAGATATCTGATAACCAGTTAAAAGTTGTATTTACTTTGCTTCAACCCAAGGCCACTGTTATTTACTTATTGATCTTTAGTACAAGCAATTTTGAAGTATTTTGTTCGTATATAACGTGTGTTTTCTATAGTTGAGCCACGGGGAAGAACGTAAGTGTGAAGACAGACGCCAATTTTGCTTCAATACCCTGAAAATTGTTACAAATGATTGCTGTTTAAAGCGAATCCAAAACATATATTTCAGACCGTAAGTGAATTATTTACTTATTAAGCTTATGTGTGGGTCGATAAAATCAATCGCGATTATTAATCGACCTTTAATGTTATATAAGACGTAGATCTTTCAAGATTGTGTTTTATTATGTAAAACGGTACGTAGTAATGAAAGTAATCGTGGAGCTGCTTTCTTGTTAAAGAAGACAGCAGATAATACAAAAATAACTATTAGTATAATCAATGCAAGGTACTTGCTAGTCACAGTCAACGGTATTAATATGCAAACAAGTAGTGTAACTTTTCTTCTAGAGATATGAGCCGTCCCGGGAGAAACCCAACATTATGGCCTCTGCCTAATGTATCGACCAGATCAGCCTGCGCTGTCCGCGCATACTGATCCGGACCGACATTCCGTTTCCGAGGGAAATAGGTATAAAGAAGTGATAGCTTAATCAGAAAATCCACAGGAGGCGAAAATTGTATGTCCGGGTTAGCCTGCACGGCATGTTTAGACTGATCCGGGTCGATACTTTACGCAGAGTCAATAATGTTGGTTTTCTCGCGAGACGGCTCATATTGCGATGCTCAGTCTGGTACTTGGTATGTATGTCTTTCCTTAGGAATGGTGGTGTTAACGTCGTTACGACTGGCTCAGTCTGGTAATTGGTATACATGGCTTTCCTTTGGTGGTGTTTACGTTACGACTGGCTCAATCTGGTAATTGGTATATATGGCTTTCCTTAGTAATGGTGGTGTTGACGTTCGACTGACTCAGTCTGGTAATTGGTATATATGGCTTTCCTTAAGAATGATGGTGTAACAGTCTGGTAATTGGTATGTATCGCTTTCCTTAGGAATGGTGGTGTTAACGTTACGACTGACTCTATCAGTCTGGTAATTGGTATGTATGGCTTTCCTTAGGAATGGTGGTGTTAACGTTACGACTGACTATCGGTCTGGTAATTGGTATGCATTACTTTCCTTAGGAATGGTGGTACGTTACGACTGGCTCATTCTGGTAATTGGTATGTATGGCTTTCCTTAGGAATGGTGGTGTTACCGTTACGACTGACTCAGTCTGGTAATTGGTATGTATGGCTTTCCTTAGGAATGGTGGTGTTAACGTTACGACTGACTCGCTTATGTTAGGATAAACGGACCTGTATTACTAGTTACGTACATAAGAAACGCCGTGATGGAACTGAAATATTTCTGAAGGTGGCTTAAAACGTGATTCCAGGAAATCCACCTTTAATGATGGCATAATAGCCCTCTATTAATCTTTATATACCTATGAACTCATACAGTACTGATCTCGACGTGTTCTGTAACCCTGTTAAAAGTGTAAGTTTTAATTTTGATAAGGTATCAAGGATGTTCAGACTGACCTGTATCTACAAGTTTCGTAAGCCCTTTCCCACAGAACAGAACATTTCTATAAATTAACGTATTGATTGAAAACATTGTGTCTAAAGGAGAAAATGCTCATTTTTTCGTTTTACAACAATGTTTTAAAAAAGTCGCCTGCTGCAAGTGCGTCCGATTGATTATGCAAAGTGGGAATGGGAAAAATAATCGCTACAGTTGGTTTCTTTGAGCGCAGTCCAAATGTTCTGATGCATTGCAAACGACGCCATTCTGTCGCAGGAGAATCCGTTTTTCATGTTACTTTGCATGTTGCCGAAAGTTAATCAAGTAGTCTCGTGATAGTTTAGTGTTAGACTTTAGATTTTCGAAAATAAAACACCCGAAGAAAAGAATTCTATTCATCTTGACAAACTCATGTGTAATTTATTATAACACATGCACACATGCACACATACTATTGGATATAAGAGAAGGTATTTCTCCTCCTCTTTCCAAATTTTTACAATTGGGTCCTGGTAACGAAATATACAAAGTCAGTTAGATTAAAGATAAGGTTATAGGCGAGCGTAAATACGTTATATCCGTGATTAAGCAGACGTTTTATGGCATGCATGGTGTACTATTAACGACATTATTGGTGCCATTAAGCGGATTTCGACCTTTCCGTTGAAGTGAGATACCCGGATTTTTATTACGACATGGTCTTATATAGCTGTCGTCTGCTTAAATTACTTCTCACGATTTAATAGATTTGACATGGTAATTCGTGTTTGAAATTATAAAATGGTGGAGAATTCGTGAGTGGTATCCTATTTCGTCTGTTTCGGATCATATAACAATCCTTCGCTCACTTTAATTAAACAACCTTGAAACGTCTTTGTCTGTAAATGCTGTTCCTTTTCGATCTACAATTTCTTGGGTATCCAAGATAGTTTTCTGTGTAAATCTAGTAAAGTATCAGGACGCGGGTCAGTATTAATTGCCGTTTACCCTTTCCCACTTGCAGACGCATATTGTTGCATCTGAAGAATACGGCATTTGAAAACAGTGTGACAACAGTGGAGATTGCTCTAAATAAACATTTACTCCATTTTGCCATTGTGTATTCAGCTCTATTCAATTATTAATCATTTATATATTCATTAATGAGATTTTCCATATGTACACCTGTATGTGTGTTCAGTTCGTCCGCTATATGTGGAATGTGGAGAAAGGAATTAAACAATGATCTTTTTCATGGCCTAGTACTGGTGAGTAATGCAGGGATCGTGGATGAGTGTGCTGTCACATTGGTACTGTTGAAAACATGATAAATACCATAAAACATAAACTAGGAAAGTAAATCAAAAATGATTCATTAGTTAGGAAGTCTAATCTACGTTTTTAAAATTGTAACGGTTGACTGACTGTTGTTTAATACTTATAGATGGAAAAGTCTCTGCCGATTTCACAATGTTAACCTTCAACATACAGCAACTCTGCAGCAGACAACTTTGAAATCATACCCACAACATATGCAAAATCTCTTTAAATGAAAGTAGTTCTATTAAAAAAAGTTGAAAACATATGGAGGCAAAAGGGGAAATTGCTCATTGATAGCAATTTCTTCTTTTGTCACAACATTTTCAAAAGTCACCAGCTGCAGAGGCGTGAGATAGTGTCTATATGTAGGGAAAAGGGATAGGGAAAGTGTCTTACTGTTTAACAAAGGGTAAAGTATCGTCTTCAGGTAATTACGTCGAAATATCTTATAAAATATAAAAAAGTGTATAACAAAATAGTTTTTATTCAAAATGTGTATTCGACTGCTTTAGAAATAACATATAAATCTACTACCGTCATTTCAACGCCCTATAAACAACCCAAATCAGTTTGTAGTTACTCTCGTTCGTTGCACGACAAAGGGTGACTCCGTGTTCTTTTATAGCATCGTGCACGTATACCACATCCCGTTATGCGTTATGTAAGTTGCGACAATAAAAACAAAACAATAAACTCGAACACACCGATAACTCGAGGTAAAAAGGGACCAATCAACTTTTTCGAGTTATCGACGTGTTCGAGTGATTGCTGGATTAATGCTATATTTATTTATGCATTTTCAGCTTCGAAATTTACAATTTAAGTGATTTAATGAAAAACAGAAGAGTGATAACAATCATATCAAGAGAGTAAAGCAGGAATTAGAACTGTTGCTATAGTGAGGTCAAAAGACAGATCCTTTCTAGGAAATGATTCAAGTAAAACGCACATGTTCAAGAAACGGCGAGTCCACTGCAGTTGTCAAGCTTTGCATTTGGAAGAGTCCATTACTTATGTTAGAAATATCCAAATGTTGAGATGGTCAGTCAGAAAGCTTGCCAAAATCAGCGCCACCTGCAAAAGGATTTAAATTGATTAGTGGGCTACATATATTGACATATTATGCATGTGTTTGAATAGCAACGACTCTCGGGAATTAATTATTAGCGTATACATGTTTGTCTGTGCTATGACGATTCACCAGTTCTGAAAATATTTATCTTTTCGAAAAGAACATCTCCAGAGAAATGTATTTTAAAAAAAAATGCAATCATGATTTTGATAAAAAGTTTAAATTATTGATGGAAATAAGGGTAATTACTAGAAAATCTTGAAGAATCATTTCTCACAATGTTGTCATGATTTCGTCTCATGCTCACGCGTTAAATGTCGTCTATCAAGGGTAAAAACCACAAGAGTTTTATAGCAACGATAGTTTCGCTATACGCAAATAACAACACGGATACCGGTGATATTTATATAATATACGAACTGACATTTTAACATCCAAGCTTACATTCGTTACGTGTTTGATTAGTCGAGGTTATTTACCATGTTTAAAAAAATGGTTTGAATTCACAGAATTTTAGTCGGTTTGAAAAAATGTCGAAAAGTTAAAACCATTGCATGACTGACTCTCTAGTATACATACATGTATCTTTCTCAGATACAGACGATTTTTGGTGCCTTTTGACCGTGTAGTGTATGCTTTAAACAATTTAATATACAGACGATTTTGGTGCCTTTTGGCCCTGTAGTGTATCCTTTCAACAATTTAATATACAGACGTTTT
>JAUELF010152997.1:0-14908 GCA_031471495.1 Clinocardium nuttallii | reverse complement strand
ATAATAAGCCGCCCTCCCATGTGATTTCTGAAATACGATTAAAAATAGAAGTCGCCCGCTCCTGCGGGGCGACTAATGAAATGGTGTTGTCTATGTATCACATGAATACACAGGTTGCATTAACCTTCTATTTATAACTATATATATATCTATATGAAATGGTGTTGTCTATGTATCACATGAATACACAGGTTGCATTAACCTTCTATTTATAACTATATATATATATATGAAATGGTGTTGTCTATGTATCACATGAATACACAGGTTAAATATACCTTGTATTTACATTATATACATATGGAATGGTGAGGTACCACATGTATCACATGTATACAAAGGTTTATTCACCTTGTGTTTATATTATCGATATGAAATTGTGATTTCTGTGTATCAGATGTTAAATTAGCCTTTCCATGTTTGTTTCAGTTCTTCTCAACTATTTCCTTCATACAACACATCTGCATCATACGATATCCAGACTTATATTGCGAAAATCTCTTTATTCTTTATTAAAATAGAGTTCTGGTGCATTCAGAGTATGCAATATATTAATACAATACATTAATAAAATATATTAATACAATATATTAATACAATACATTAATACAATATATTAATGTTCACAATTTGTCTGCTGCAAATGCATCTGTAAGCAGAAAAAAATGCAATTTGAATATCACAAACAAATCTTTCTTCTCGGAAAAATTTTGTTTGCTTTACTTTTTCTGTTAGTAGAGGGAACAAACGCTTATAATATACAGAGGGTACTTTGTTCAGGAGCTTCGATATATGAAATGAGGTGGTGATGGTGGTGGTGGGAGGGGGCTGGTGGTGTGATATCATTAAGCTTTATTACTCTTAATTATGATATTTACAAATTCAGAGACTTGTAATTGGATATGGCTATTTAGAATAAGTGGATGTTTTTACTTACTTAACTTTTGATTATGCTTGTATTCGTCATTCAGTTAAGTTTTGTTTGCACTATTTTTTTGGCGTACTGAATTCGGAAGAAATGTTGTTCTCAGTCATTTACACCACGTGACTTCAAAACTTCACCTGAAACTCTGGTAACCTTTTTATCGCATTTATACTTAAAATCAATATTTGAAAGATTAATTGTTGAATAGAGTTGAAAGAATTGTGAGCAATTTCTACTTTTGCCACATTGTTTTCAATAGTCATCTGCTGAAAAGCTTCGAAATACGTTTGCCTTGTAATTGTATTTAATTATTTAGAAAGGTTTAAAGCTGAAAGTTGTTTAGATGTAACATAGTAACATAACAAACACATTGGTTCAGCTTTCTATATAGTCGCTTTTCAAAAATGTAGTTAATGACTTGGGTTTTGTTTATATTTATATCCAGTGCAACAGAACCGCATAAACTGGGTCGGTCGAAACGTACTCTTTTTTCGTTTAATATGTTTCTGTTTATGACATATACTGCGTCTAAGTGAACTCACTTTTCGTTTAATATATCTTGTTTCGATATTAAGATATTAATGTATTCACCCCGTTCCATTTCTCATTATCACAACCAGAGAAAACACTGAAAGTTAACTATTAAAACATAAATAATTGTGGAGTACCAAGTCAAACAAACGCATCATTCTTGATCCATTACTTTATTAAGCGCCAAACAAAACAGCATATCACATCAAGCACAACCCCCGAAATAGGGACAACATCCTACTGCCTCTTCCACCTCCCAAATACTCTGTATACATAGTAACCTTGTTGTTAATATGCAGCAGATACGAGTTCATAGTTCTGACAACGTAAAGTCATATATTACGTGAATGCAATCAGGTGTGTAAGTCTATCGTTTCAATACCCAACCAATTATGTATGTATGTGTCCCGTTTTATTTCTCATTTTCAAACGACTGGGTTAACAACGTTGTTAAAAACACTCAAAGTTGACTGTGTACAAGAAAATATAGAATTAGAAGTTGGGCTTTTCCGTTAAAATGGCATATATTTTTCTGGGCAGCGTTCGTTAAAACAGAAAGGTAGAAAAATAGTTTTCCGAATAGAGACGACACGTTGATAGCAAGGACGGTGGAGACGACTATGTGTATGTCCATTAACATCCGAGTTGTCAATCCTTGTAAAATGCAACAACATTCCTTTTCTTCTCGATAAACTTAAATTCAGTCGAACAAGCAAGAATATAGAATACCTGATATATTTGGGCTCTTTTGGGGGACTCGTGATTATAAACGTTTTTATCTGTTTATGGTTGTGATGGTGTAAGTAATGGTGCATAAACCTATAAGCAGTGCTTACAAAAATATGATAGCAAATCGTAGTTTCATTAAAACCCCAACTTGAATTTTCATTAAGACCTCGACACGATGTGTTATTTTAAAAGACCTCAAATTGTTGTGTCATTAAGACCTAAAATTGTAGTGTCATTAAGAACTCAAATCATAGTGTCATTAATACCTAAGATTGTAGTGTCATTAATACCTCAAAGCATAGTGTCATTAAGACATAAGATTATAGTGTCATTAAGACATAAGATCATAATGACATTAAGACCTAAAATTGTTGTGTCATTAAGAACTCAAATCATAGTGTCATTAAGACCTAAAATTGTTGTGTCATTAAGACCTCAAATCATAGTGTCATTAAGACCTAATATCGAAGTATCACTATGAGCTCAGAGCATAGTATTATTAAGACCTCAAATCATAATGTCATTAAACCCTCAACTTGAAGTGTCATTAAGACCTCAAATCATAATGTCATTAAGTCCTAAAATAGTTGTGTCATTAAGACCTCAAATCATAATGTCATTAAACCCTCAACTTGAAGTGTCATTAAGACCTCATATTGTTGTGTCATTAAAAACCCAAATCACTAGACGCTTTTAAATGACACCTACATACACAGTTACAGTATCTTTTGCAATATACCGTAATAAAGGAGTCTCTCGTAAAACCAAAAAGGGTCGTGAGTGATCCTGCGGCAGTACGTTCCACTTTTTACAGGCAACATAAGTAAATGACTCCTTTTTCAGATGTTTCATCTACTTCCTTTCGAGTCATCTTACACAACAAAAATAGACATGCGGAGTTATTTTAATACATGACAATTAAGACAAAAATGCATATTTGTATCAATTATATATGTTGGTATTGTTCCTACAATTTACCATGTGAAAAAGGATGTAGTATCTGTCGATATTGCAATTAGATCAAAGGGCTCCCATCAAAATCTGTGTTACGTTTAAAGACCAACTTACAGTGATTGCATCATTTGTAGAGATTAAGTGTACATCAGACGCAGAAAACAACCGCTTAAATTCCATATTTTAACTTCGATTCGAAACAAACTTGTTCATATTTATTTCACCTAACAGCCATCCAAATGGACAATTATTGCGCGATAACGTAAGTGTGAATTCGAAAGAAAATTGTTAATTAAAAAAAATATGAAAATTTAACTAAAAAAATGAAATTTTAACTTAAATTATAAGAATATGCAATACTAATGTTATAAATATGGGTACTATTGTTTAGGGACACGTTCTTTAGTGGGTACTATTGTGTAGGGACACGTTCTTTAGTGGGTACTATTGTGTAGGGACACGTTCTTTAGTGGGAGTTCTGCCGAAGTACAATAGAATATGTTCCATATTGATTCCATGATCTATACATTTTCCGGACACGTCTTCAGATACGTTGGTATCATTCAATAGCGAACAATGTAGACACAGATTATAATGCACATATGAGCACGCTTATCTGCGTATGTACTGTGCAAATGATGATCAAATCCAAGCATAACTGGATAAATGAATATTGTCTAAAGTCACGTTAGTCAGGATAAATGTTAAAACATTATGTGGATAAGTATGCATAAGACTGCATATTATAATATTAGAAAGGCACTGTCAAACCATTTTTTGTCTACAACAACAAAATATGCTCAATTGATTGATCTATATTTCGCCATACAGTCGCCCGACCTGTGTTTAAAGACCACCCATGGAAAGACAATAGTCTTTAATCATATATAGTCTGTGCTTGCAGTGAGGTGATATATGGCAACAAATGAGTAATTGGGAAATTTAAAGGGTGGTTGCTATAGACAACGATTGTTTTACAAATGTGACTGTATAACCCTATATACACATCGTGAGATATTGTATTGATCTCGTAGTTTAAGCTAACATGTGATCTGGTAGACTGACAAAGAATGCTAGTTTTAGCTCAAATGAAAATTCGATCTAAAATAGAATCCAAAGTATAAAGTATTTGTTTGAGTATTTACCCATGGAGTCATGAGAGATTTTCTATAATAATGTAAAATAAAACATTGCTGCTGATGGTCAATATTATATTGTCGTGTAGAAGAATATAACTTATGTACGAAGTCATTTTCTTAAACTGAATTTGTAAATCTGAAGCACAATGATCATTGTAGCCTCAATAAGGATTATTAACAACAATAAGACGGGAGGTATCCAGTACAACCTGTTTATGCTGCAGGCCTCGTCAGCCCCTGAAATAGACAAAGGAAAAAAGGTTAAAATCATGAATATCGTAACTCTCTATCGGAGTTTGAGAAAACCCAACCATGTGCGGTTATTGTAGAGTAAAATCACACTGTGCATGATGACGTCACGCTAACGTGGTTCTACATGGTTCATTAGTTAATCAGAAAACAGTTTATAACTATTTAAGTCAGGATAAACTTGGGGTGTGTAGTCTCGGCGGATAAATAATTGAGCCGTCCCGCGAGAAAACCAACATTATCGACTACGTGTAATGTATCGACCCAGATTAGCCTGTACAGTCCGCGCATGCCAATTCCGGCCTCCACATCCGTCTCAGGGGGAAAGAGGTATAGATTAATGATTCGTGAAATAGAAAATCCACAGGAGGCGAAAAGTGTCCTCCGGGTTAGTCTGCGCGTCACAATGTTAGTTTTCTCAATCGGCTATGCATATGTCTATTTCTACACATTACTAAGGTTGGTTGGTCTAGAAACACCGAACCTTGACTTATTGGAACACTTCTGCAAATTTTCATAATAAAAAGCCAACTTTCTAATGAAGTCGGTTACATGTGAATAGGCATGAACAAAATAATCGGTCAAATGTCTTTTATCAAATCATCGAGTCATGCGGCAACTGATAGAATATCACTCGGAGATAATACCGTGTGATAATTGCAATACAGGACAGGTATATCCTTCGGGGATAGCATTGTAAAGTTTGTCTATAAAGTTAAACAGCTCGCAATCTGGTCGCACTCTCTTGTTGACCAATCAACATGCCACGGGGAATATGGTTGGGAATCAAAATAGGAACATTTCGATAAAATTGAAAACATTGGAAAACGTCCCTTTGTAATAATTTTCATTGCAGCCATATAAGTAACCTGATAGAGAAATATCATAGGCACATTTTCGTTCTAAAACAAGCTGAATTTCTCTGGCCAATATGTTATTAGCAGAATATTAAGGATATTACAGCAACAGCCCCTTGTATACCATGTTTTTGACCAATACACAAGGCTTGATCAAATATGTAAGATAGGCACCCTAGATCTGTTCTATGACATACTTTGAATATCGGACCAATTTGTTCTGAGAAGGAGATTGTTAACATATTCAGACTTATGCATGAAACACTTTCTGTATGGCCATCCTTTTTTACAAATCAACATGGCTTGAAGGTATCAGATATAAGGTCGCCCTAGGAATAATTCTACAAAATTAGACCTTCACGTAAAGAGGGTTTTTTTTATAATTATTTTCACGTAAAAAACATATAAGACATAACAGCCAAGCCACCAAGGACCCATGGAACATTTATACATAATAACTAAAAAATTGACAGTTTCGAATAAATGAACATTTCTATGTTGTCCTCTTTCGTTAGCCATGTGAATATGAATGATGCATGGATACACTTTGTTTTAGGGTATTGAGAGAAGATAACCTATATCGTTTGGTAACAATTAATTTAATAGAGATTATCTAAATAGTCCATAAAAACTCTATTTGCGTATACATGAATGTATACCACCTCCAGAATGCATTGACTATATGCCATTGAGTTTAGATGCATTGTGAATGTGTATAGGATGCACTGGAAATGATTGAGTTGATCACTTTTAGTATGTTAACCTTGTTTGAAAGTGAAAGTAGAGAATGCTAAACACTGGTTTTGTCCGGGCCAGATCTGACCCAAAATGACGGTTACCATAGGAATGTATTTGGTGTATTGTAACCTAGACACACGAGCAAACGGTCGAATGCCAAAAAGTAACATCTCTGAGATATTATTTTCCAACCAAAGATACCACTTAATAGGCAATATAATTAAGTGCTTGCAGTAAATGAAGAATGTTTTCTTCATGTCACACATTCGTGAAGGCCAATGAGGCATAAAATAAGCTATATTGACTTTAATCGGGTAGAACTCCCCTTTTCCAGCGATTTCTACTTTTTACAAAAACATTGATTTCGAAAATCAACCAGTAAATTAAATCAAATAAACAGTTTACTTTCATGTACCTAAATAACAATTTAGATCCACGTCTAACTTGAACACAAGGACCTAATATCATCCAAACAAAAATGGTAGTATTCTTTTTGACAGATTGTGTAACTTTAATAAAAACCATAGAATCGCCCTCTCTTGAATATAAGGACATTGCATCGGCGTTCAACTCTACTTAAATTCGATATTTGAAAGCAATTTTAATGGAAAATCTCCATCAATGAAAGTGTAATTATTGAAACTAGTTGAAAACCTTAAAACAAAAATAACTAATTATGAGCAATTGCTACTTTTGCCGCAATGTTCTCAAATGAAATACTTTGCAGATTTGTGAAAAAATACGACTGCAAGTGAAAAAAGTAATTGTCTTTCAGAGACCATTGAGAGGGTCAATGGCACAGTAAATAGTTCATTACCAGGAATCAATGTTTCATCGCCAGACATCTCAATATCGTCTTCTGTGTCGGTGAGCTGTACACTCGTTTCCATAAATACACGATCTTCCGCATTTCGACGTTTTCGTCCTGGTGTGGTCAAACATGACTACAGAAAAAGAACGATTATGTTAAGCTCAAACTTATTCATTAGACGTCGATTATGACATATTTCCTTACAATTTAACTTACCACGATCGCTGTCTTCTGTCCGGTGAAGAAATATTCAGGTATCCACACTATACGGTTTTAGTTGGTGATAAGGTTTGTATTGAGGTTTCAAAAAACTATATACTCCTCCTAGCCTGGGTCGGAAAGTTCAGACAAAACGACTCATGCTCAAAGAACGCTAATCTTAGTGGGATTATTACGATATTAAATAATATGCACCCTTCCTAACACATCCGAAAGGATTCTGCTGTACAGAATATTATTGATACTTTCTTTGATTGACTAGCGAATAGTGCAGAATCAGTTTAGAATTCGGGGAATAAAAAAAAGTTGGCTAATACATTCGAAATGCGCCTATGAAATGATGATCGTAATGTCTCCTTGAATAGTTTTATAAAAGGTGGCAAAAACATTCGAAAGGCGCCTCTGGAAAGATGATTTTAATGTTTCCTTGGATAGTTTTACAAAAGGTGGCAAATACATTCGAAAGGATCCTCTGAAATGATGGTCTTAATGTTTCCTTGAAATGTTTAATAAAACATCCAGAATCTGTTTCAAATAAAGCTAAAAACTATCCGAATTCACCTTATACCACTTCGTTTTCTGTCGTTAATTTTACATCATTTGCGAAAATAAGCTTTCAAGTTATATTCATCACGCACGATATCTGCTTCCTTGAGACTCAGAACCCCCTCACCACGCGACTCAAAGCCGGGACCTTTGGTACGAGAGACCGACTTTTCAGATGGATCTTGAATCTTAATGTGACTAATTGATGAATTATGCACTAAAACATTAGTCTAACGAGCAATCAGAAGAGGTCGTGTTGTTACAGATCGAGTTCATTATGTGTATCTTCATGATATAATGATACAATTGTTACCTCAATGTAATGTGTACTTGTGCATATGTTAATTACTTATGTATTGGCATGTAGCCTGATAAAACAATAAAACAAATTGAATGAATTATTACAAATGGCTTAACGTTTGGCTTTTTTTTAACGTCTCTCATAAATGGTTTAAGAATTGGTTTCAGACACAATGTGAACTAGATCAAATCAAAGCAACTAAGAAATCCACAGTGTTACAAAACTCACTTATATTCTCAAACTGTTACAAAACTCACTTACATTCTCAAACTGTTATAAAACTCGCTTACATTCTAAAACTGTAATAAAACTCACTTACATTCTCACACTGTTATAAAACTCACTTACATTATCACACTGTTATAAAACTCACTTACATTATCACACTGTTACAAAACTCACTTACATTCTCAAACTGTTACAAAACTCACTTACATTCTCAAACTGTTATAAAACTAACTTACATTCTCACACTGGGTACCAGTTAGATTACCGACACAAAATACAAAGACAGCTCGGAAGTAAATCGTGGGTGTTCCTATGTAGAACGCTTTGAATGGTGGGGTATCAACGACATACAGGGAGTCGTACATTTCACCAATGTTCTTGTTCCACGTGAATGGCTGTATGGCCAAGGGGCTACCTGCTGGGGGTACGGAACATCTAAAACCAAATATAAAACAGACAAATGTTTATGCTTGAGTTACTTGCCCCTTCCAATACAGTATCGGCTCAAGCAAATTCCAATACTTGTGGCCTCCCTTTGGACGTGCTGTAACAAGAACAATACTGAAGAGAAAAACATTATGTGGAATGAAAGTAGTTTGTTTTGTTATCCATGTATTAATTCAGTGTTAAGTTTACTACAATTATTAATTTACTCTTTTCCCGAAAATATACAATGTATGTACAGAGAAATGTCTTGTCGTCGTTGTTTGTTCATGTTCATAATTAACTAACTTATGAGAGTAATATACATTATTTATACACCGATCCATAAACAAGCAAACACACATATATATATATATATATATGTGTGTATGTATATATAATTTACCAAGGTAAAAGAGGTAAATGAGTTAACAGATTTGATCAATGATAAAGAGAATAATTTTAAATATTTACATAATCTTACCAAAAGAGATAGACAATAGTGCTCAGTAATAAACTGTTCAAGTCATGAAATATTTGCGTTCTTCGTTCTTTAAAAACATCAAGTTGAATACAAGAGAGGATACAAACTCTTTCTTCGAAAATAAAACAATTTTAATAGGTCAGACCATCGCTTTTAAACAATCCAAAACTTGTGACGCGAGTTACCTTTTTTAATGACTTCATGGGCTGTATATGCCGTGGTCATATATTGCATGACCATTCTTAAAACGGCCAAATCAGATCACCTTTGACTTTGACCACGGGCACAATATTCAAAGTTATAATCACCTTTTTGACAAACTGTATATATAGTAAAATACGACAATTCGATTTACATCCATCCAATAAACGGACATATCATAAGTTCTCTGCAAACAATCTGTAATTGCTGTATATTTCGACAACACGACGCGCCCTCTGTGGTGTAAATAGCACCATGACGAGTATAAACTGACACATAAGTAAACTTAAAGTTAACTACATAACATCGTTTAATTATTCAATTGGCTTTTTACAATGACTGCGTAACGTTCACCCCGGATTACATGGTGTAGTTTAATGATAATACGTTCAGCAACGGTGTTACCTTTTACAACATACGGACGCTTTGTGAAGCCTTTGCAGCGTTCGATGTCTGAAAACATTTTGACGAAAGGAGAAATTGAGCGTAAATGTGCAATCTCTTTTTAACCAAAATAGTTTCCTTGATTTTCAATAACATATTTTTAGAGTGTTTTCACATTTTGACATAAACGGCAAAGGTTGATTGTGATGCGAGTTGTTGCCTTAAGCTTCTATCTTTTAGAGCATCTCCGTAAAGATCACAAACAAAAGAATAAGCTAAAACACCCGAGTGAAAATAATTCTAATTGAGCCCGGTCAAGGGAAAGGTAGAAAGATACTTTTGTGAACAGTGTAGAACCAGGTCAGCCTGTGCATACACATAGTCAGATCAAGATCTGTTCTATTCACATATTCCTTTCAAAAGCTTACGTATGACAATGTAGAGCGTTGGGTGACAGCTTGCCCTTGATCATTTGTTTGCTGACATTAACCATTGAGTCGCTGGCCTTAATAGCAGGAAGGGGGGAACCAAAACATCGAACGAATATTACCCGTTTGAAATAAGTTGATAGGTTATATCGGTTCCACCATTGGCGAACTGCGGATTGTTCGATACCCAGAGTGTCTCCAGGTAAATCCCAACCAGGGAGATTGCTAGGAATAATGGAAAAACAAATTAATTACAATGCTGCTGTTTCTTATCGATTATTATGATGATGATGATGATGAGTGTACTGATGATGACGATGATTATTGTGAGGATGCTGTGTTGATGGGACTGATCACATCCCATGTGAACTATTTCTGACTAGTGATCATCTCCGGATATTTCTATAAATTATCGCAGTATATATGTAACAATTCTCGATGTAAACACAATCAAATATTCCATATATTTACCCCCTATGTGTGTATAAGTGATAAGCCACAAACAGTGTTCCTTTATCTATATAAAGCACTGTGGTACATGTATGTGAGCTTGGATAAATATAATTTGAAATAAGTCTGTAATATGGGTACTACTCGACCACGTTGACCTGGTCGCGATATTCGTTGAGAGATATACGTTAAACGATACTTGAATGACGAACATGCAGTTTCGTATACTCCATAATGTGATTCATACTTCTTACTTACAGTTGTTTTTATTAAACAATATAATTTTACGCATTAACATATATATTCATTACACAAAGGTCAGAATCAGATAAACATTGTCGAGTGGTAATACGTACAGTTAATCGGTTGTGGAGCCAAGTCTTCGTCCACTTTGTTATCGCCATCCGTGTCTGAATCAAATTATAAATAACAAACATGAACCGATACGAGAGGCCGTCGGTAAATGGCCAACGAACAAGGCCGATCCCTAACGAGAACATACGGAAAGCATCGAGCTCATAAAGGATATTAAATCTTAATGGCAATCAATATGAAACTGCATACATCTTCGGTTGGATTTGTTTTATTGCCGTGATCAATAGACATTTACGGGAATCGATGATATTTGTTCGATTACATGTCGAAAAGTGAAATGGACTTGGGGCCTACACTGATTTTGGTATTTCCTTGTTACAATGTACTAAACGTCAGATATTGTATATAATTCATAACTTTCTACAAATGGTATATTCACTATAATTTTGCAAATGTTGCAAACAGATATGAATGTACCTTATAATACTTTACCGTAGTGTATTGACGGTTTTACTAAGAAACCTGTGTACACATCAGCGCCTAAGTTATCAAAATTGAAGTTCATAAAAACCGTATTCCGATTCTTGCTGAAAGACAATCGAATTCGATGGAACGTAAAGCCATTGTGATTATGTATTTGGAAATTGCTCTTTCATGAAAACGTTTTTTTCTGACGGACTATTTGCTAGATCCAAGTCGCGGATGTATGCGGCAATTTTATAACTTCCGTTAAAAGATGTAATACTAAAAAATATTCCTAGCCATTTAATATTCCCATTTGAGTTTTCAATTTTTCCATTTGAACGTTTACCCGTTCCTATACGCAGATGCCGTTCGGTTAACTTTGTAGCAGAAGTAGGAACTGTTCATAATATCAATTTCGCCTTTCGCCACCATATTTCCAAATGATTTCAATGAGTAAACATTTACTTGTAAAGATATTCTGTATTTTTCATATATAGTTTCGAATTCGTCTAGTGCATATTGATTGTGTGTGTAAATCATGTCAATTAAATCCATTCTTCTGTGCATTCACATGAGTCGGTATGAAAGAGTGTCTCAACGAAGGAACTAGAAAAGCTTTGCCCTTGCCGTTTGCGTTGTTTATCTCTTCAATCACTTCAGTTTGTTATTATTTGGCTTACAACAAACCGTTAACGACGAAACTAAAAAAAGCTTTAAACTTACCTTTTCCATTGTTGATCTCTTCGTCGATTTGACCATCACAATCATTGTCCACCATGTCTCCCGGTTTTGTCCGTATCTTTTCACCAAATGATATGTTGTTGTCGACAGGAGAAGGGATACACTGTGGCAAGATGTAGAATAGATTTAACATGTTTAGGGTTTCTTCAATAACCTATGACACTTTCTAAACTGATTTAAGCCCGCGCACCGGGGGCTGCCATTTTAGCTTAAGTATTAAAAATCGGTGAGGCAAAAAGCACGGATTGAAAATTATCGCCGTCAAGTTAATTATGTTTAAAATGATATTTGTAGATATAGAAAATTGGTATCATTTCGTTCACTAATGTTATAACTTAATTCATAAAACCATTGACTGTATAAAATATTTCATGAATATTTATTAGTATTATTCGCACGTCATAAAAGACGAGTTACAGACATACAGGAGTTGTACAAAAACACGAATTGGACATCATGGTCGTTCAATTAACCGATACCTACGGCCATAAGTAACCAGTTACTAAGTGACATAATAAGTGGTTAACTATATAGGAGTTGTACGTTAATGGTCGTATAAGTTTTATTTTTTCATAACTGGTAACACGAGTCTTATCTAGTTAACCAGTCAGTATGTGACATAATAAGTCGTAAAGTAAATAGGATTTCAGTTGTACGTTAATGGTCGTATAAGTCTCATTTTACAGCATGTAAAGGTAACTGGTAGCAGTCCTGGGAACGTTCATGACTGTTTTAGTCTTACGTTTCGAGAATATCAAATAAGCGGTAACACGAACTTTTTCTAGTTAACCAGTTAGTATGTTACTTATTAAGTGAAATTCGCAAACCCTAACTAGATAACCAGTTAATATTGTACACAGCATTAACTGGTTATCTTACGGCAGTAATATGCCACCATATATTGAAATGTGATATATCGTATTACGTCAACACTCTTTCTTTGCAAAGAATGATCGATTTTTGTCTCGCTTATCATTTGGAAACTTCAATTCATGACATAACTGTTTACTT
This sequence comes from Clinocardium nuttallii, assembly GCA_031471495.1. Lineage (NCBI taxonomy): Eukaryota > Metazoa > Mollusca > Bivalvia > Cardiida > Cardiidae > Clinocardium > Clinocardium nuttallii. Next base: position 1,779 of record JAUELF010152997.1, on the reverse strand, counting down.
GGGCTACAAAATCGATATGGCAAAGTTATTAAAAGATAGCGGAGTACGTGAATTTGATAGAAGTGATAAAACTATGGAGATTATATCCACGGATAAGTAATTGTGAGTTCGATTTTGGTTTCATCTTAAGTACTGAATTATGTAATCTTAATATTGTTTTTGTGCATTCACAGTCGGTAGAATTTGTGTTTAGCGCATAGTCCGGACTTTAAACCTTAACGTTTAACTTAATAGTGTTGGTGTCTGAAATAACACTGAATCTGATAAACACAACTTGAAAACCCAAACATATACTTTTATGCATGACTTTCCATAAACTTCAATCTCCTTTTATTAAGACCACAACCTCGTTGGACGTATTATGAATATGAAGACGCTGCATGAAAGTTCGTCTCGAATTGAACACATACATTTAAATAGTATATGCAATTGGAACACTTGGCTCTCACCGCTGCTCAATCTCGTTTAAGTATACATATAACCCTTTTAAGTGTGGGGGATGTATGCATACCACGTGACGTATGACGTCATATTTGCATCGTCAGACAGCAATAATTGCTCTTGATAAGAAGTCAATACCATGGTAACTTTTTTTATTTCTTTATCCTTTTTAATGACATTGCACATTCTACGCCGCTTACATTGTCCAATTTCCGTTTTTTTTACAGGAGTTTGATTGGTGGTGGTCTAGTCCTTTCAAACACTTCAACGAACCTGTTCTCAAAATCTAGTTTTAATAATGCTCCGGCTGTCGGCGATCTTAATTAATTTTGAGAAAAGGTTCGTCAAAGTGTTTGAGAAAAACTCAACAACTAATCAAGCTCCATTAACAACCGGAGTTAGGGCTTTGTAAGCGACGTAGACTGCGCCATGTTTCATTATAAATGATGAAGAAATAACAAAACAGTTAGCTTTGTTTTTACTTCTAAATCGAAGTAAAATATTGCTGTTCGCCGTAGCATTTGTGACGTCAAAGTCACGTGGTATACACACACTGCTTTTGTATGGAAGGGAATATCCGCCAAAAGTCTATGGGTATTGATGACAATCTTATTTACAAACGTTACATGTTAATGTGTCTTCTTTCTCACATCTTACATGCATGTCTCTTCCCATGTGTCCTTCTTAAATTATATGGGTTTTGATGACATTCTTATTTATAAACATTACATGATCATGCGTCTTCTTATTAATTCTTACATGCATGTCTCATCGCATGTGTCCTTCTTACGAGTGCATGTTGTATGATGTTTATTGCATCTTTCTTTCTTCCACTTGTATTTGTAACCATTATGTAATGTTTTATATGTAACTCTTCGGAAATGGAGATAATAAAGATGTGTTTATATTTTCCACGTAACGCGTCCGCATTTAAGACATTCATGTCAGAAATACCACACCATGCGGAATACACTATACGGGGATAAACCATTATAACTAAAGCGCCACCTGGTGTCAAAATATGACTTACCGTATTCGTGTTAATGACATGTGGTAATGCTTCAATGCCATGCGTGTTAGTGCATATTTATTTCGTCTTAGTTCCTGATTGCAACTGCTATCTTACATATTTTTACTTGAACATTATCACGAGAACCCGTTTTTATCAACATAATATATATATGCTTACACAAGAAGAATGTACCATTTTAATTAAAGGTCAAACATGCAATTAGGAACTAAGATCCATGTACTCGTAAGAAGGACACATGGGATGAGACATGCATGTAAGATGTAAGAAAGAAGACACATTAGCATGTAATGTTTATAAATAAGAAT
>JAUELF010152887.1:4741-14909 GCA_031471495.1 Clinocardium nuttallii | reverse complement strand
GCGACTGGGGATCGAACCAGGGACACCCTGTTTCGAAATCCCCGACGCTAACCACTCGACCACAGCGGATTCCTTGTATAACACAAAGCACGGATTATCAGTTTAGAATGTCATCTACAGTATCTCACCTTATACTTTACGCTTAAAATGGACCATCTCTAACCCTTTAATTGCAGTTTTTAACAAAAAGCGTGGATCAATATTTCAATTTGACTTATATATATGTTTTCTTTAGAATACTGCTGTCTTCCATCGAACATTCGAATCACAATATAGTTTTTGAATATTCGTTGCCAACCCTAATGTTTACCTTTTCCAACGCGTCCTCAGCAGACAATGAAAACATTGTTGGAAATGAGAAATCGCTCATAGTTCAAAGCTACTCCGTTTGCCACACTGTTTTCAACATTATTCAAGAATTGTTCATCAATTTTTAATATGGTCATATACAAGTACAACGTAGTGGTTGTAAAATATCCAAACTTGATATTAAAACATTTCTACTTCAGTACAGATACTCAAATTTCTTTTTTTTTAATATATTGCAGTAATAGTTACACTTCGTACACTATTTAAATGTTTATAAATTAACTTCACAAATACAAACAGCACCTTTGTTGTGTACTTTAATTTCTAATAGAAAAATAGTCAAACCCACAATGCTTATTTTACATTTCATGTTTTGCATTTACAGTTTAAACAATTTTTATCACAATATCAAATTAAATATGTCATTATTTAAATGTTGAATACACATTTATTATATGCCTATACAATTTCCCGGTGCAAATACATGCAGATTGTCATGCGCAGTTCAGACATGATGGATTAAACGTTCCTTATCCCACCTGTTGAAAATATAAGACTGTGACGACAGAATATTTTCAGCGAGGTTCCCGCTTTGATCTTGCGCTACGTAGTAAATTATGCAGACAACCTGTACTATTTAGGAAAAATAGTTTCTTTTGCAAGTATCGAAACCCTAGCGTCAAATTTAATAAAAACCGAAAATGAAGGTTATGTTGTTATTTTCATCCACAAAATATTGGGAATTTAATTTAATGATGTTAATCGGTCGGACCTACGTATTAGAATACCGTCTAGGGGCGTGGCCTAAGTCCTGTAGTAAATATTTATCCGCCATTCCAATTTCATGTCACGATTACAAAATTGTTTTACCTTATATACTAGATATATAATAAACGAACTATTACGTTACATGAGCAATAAATGGATATATTCCATATGTATTATATGCCTTCCAAACTCCAGAATGCAAATACGGGTTGACTTTAAATCACAAGAAATATTGTTTCATTTATTGATAATGTGTTCTGTTACTTGATCACTAAGAGCAAGCTCCGAAGCACTAACACTTCCTCGATGTCTTAAAAAAGGGGGGACCTACTTGCTGGGCATATTTTTGGTAAAATACCTGATGATCATAGTCAAAGCTGTAATACAAATCAACTTCATTTACAGATGGACTTTGACCTAAACATATAAAGCCCACAATGTTCTATAGAATTGATATGATGAATTGTAAAACAATCATCTGAAAAGAAACATCAATTATATTTTAGAAAAATAGCGAATACAATTCGAGGTTCTAAACCATTTTTATCAATGGATTTGGCAACTGCATCAACAGTTTTCCTATGAAGACCACCAGCAAATAAAAACATTTCCCTACACACATGTTTTCGTCCAAAAGAATAAGATTGCCTGACTGGAATCCCTAAGCTCACTGTTTAGTCTTTTAGCTGCTCCCAACTTAAAACTTGACTACATGGCTAACGATAAAGGCAAACACTTCTAAAGCATGGACAGGAAGGATGTCAGAGAAATATGAGTCTGAATAACTGCTGCCACCACGTTCTCTATTTTCATCCACTATCTCTTTATGCCCGAAATACATCCATTTAAATGTTCAAGTTCATCAATAACATCTGGGTCCTAGTTCAAATTATTTCATGGGAAACTGTACCTGCAAAAGACAGCTGACAATTTCTCATTTTGAACATAATTCATGAGTGAAATTATTTTTTACGTGAGATAAATAGACGAAATAAACATACGAAGGATATTTGTTTACCTTCCGGGCCACATCGTTGTAATTTTCGTTTTCTAATAAAATCGAATGTTCATTGGGGGAATTACATCCATATTAACCGTAAAGTTTTCATTTAACAAAATGCAACTTACCTTCAAATAATACTTTCTACAAATCTTTAAGATTTCAACGCGATACCAATCAGAACACAAATCGCTTACCGTGCACAATTTTATTTTGTTAACATCATCATTGGTAAAGTTGAAGGACAATCTTCAAGGGAACTAATTTCAAAGGGGGTAGACAAGGGTTTACGAGTTCATTTGTTGATTATTTGGTAAGTATTAAATTGCTGCCAACTCGTTTATCACACCAAACTAATGGAGTTATAACTTATCTGTGTATAGTGACAAACCTTCTTGTTCAAAATGACAAGTCCGACTTGAAATTGTTGTTACCAAAACGGATCATTGGGTAACCCTCTACCAAGATTGTTTCAATTATTCCGACTCTTCAAAAACATTGCTGCCGGGGGGCTGAGCCTGTTTTCCTTATATATATTTATAGTGAAAATTTAAATGTTCTTTGGTTGACACTCTACCAAAATTGTTCAATTTATTCCGATCTGTTGAAAAACATAGCAGCCGGTGACAGAGCTTCTTTTCATTCAGGTGAGCGATTTAGGAGCGATTTAGGTTCTCTTATTTATCATTATTATAATAATTATCATTATATTTTAAATGAATTGTAGTTATAATCAGAAGTGTATCTATTTGTTCTCTAATTGTATGTCAAGTTGTTTATAAAATCCCTAATTTGAAAAAAAGACCAGTTTGTCTGTGTCTTTGTTAAAATTGTATTGCATAGTCATTCATGACATTTCTGTACTGATACGATGAACTATCGTGCCCAAGTTATACCTGTAGCTATACTTTGATTCATATGATTATATTTGAATTCTATAGAGTAACTTAACATTATGTAAATATCTAAGCATGTCAGATAATCTACCAAACAAATACAGTATAGTGTGGATTTTAGTGTCCTTTGATAACCAACTGTTATTGAATAAATATAAACATACATTCACATGAGATCAAGGACGCATTCTGATACACCAAAAACACAAAACTAAAAAATTGTTTAAATCTGTTCACATGAAAAAAAGTCTTTTCCTGTATTTAATAAAGCTATGAGGGTTATTTGACTTGAAATCATAGTGATGGAATAACGTGTGGAGGCATGCTAACGAAATGAAACAAACGGTTATGTACTGTTTATGAGCGTTAATGTCGAACGATGATATGACCATAGTATACATTGACTTTGTGTGTATATTTCAGAAGCAACTATTGCTTATGAGGACAGAATAACAGAAATGTCTGTTTCCGATTTCGCAGAGTACATTGGAAAGAGGTTTCGTCTATTTCCAAACGATACAGGTTCGCAACTTAAAGACGCAGTTATAGCGGAATGTATAACGCCTAAGCTCGTTGCAAAAATGACTCTCGATGATATGGAACAGACATTTAAGACTTATACTAATGGAAGGTTTGGCATAGGTTTGCAAGATGAATTCCAATCCGTTCAAATTGATTTACGCACGGAAATCAGATCAACACAAGCATTAAATTCACACGACCATCAAAAACTACGGAAGTTCGATTGCTCTCCTGATAGTATTGCGTATCGCTATGGAACTGTTTTGACGCGGTATGGAGACCTCTTAGACCCGGTGCACGAATTCAAAACACTTCCAAAAAGGAAACACAGAACTGTTGCCTTTGTTGTAAGGGAAGCTATTCGTACAATTGCCGCTTGTATGAACAGCTTACAGAATGGCAGAATTACTTTCGGTATCAGGAATCAAAACAACGGGACAGGTTTGATTGAGGGACTAGTGGGAAAGAAGAGTCAACTGTCGCCAGCAGTCATCGATAATGAAATTGTCCGGGGAATTAGGCAATGCTTCGGACATAGTCAGGTGAATTCGGTCATTAAGAGCGTCAGACCATCCTGTTTTATTCCCATAAAAGATTCGGATGCATTTGTGATTGAAGTAGATATTGTTCCTTTTTCTGGAAACACAATAGGCACTCCATTTCTCGTTCATTTTCCCCCGAAAGGTAAACAGGGGAAAATGTTTTTCGTGTATGAGGATGAACATAACATCAGGGAATTAGACGAAAACAGTCAATCTATTCAGAAACTCTACAAGGAACGCAGGAAAGACCGCAAAATGATTGAAAAGAAAACTGACGATACTCACTTGAGAAAAAAGAACCCAATATCGAAAGAAACTTTAGAGTCAATGATCACTAGGGGTTCGAAGAATCTTATTGACGATTTCATCCCACTGGTATGCCTTGGAAACCGAAAAACACTAGACATCCCACAGCCGTTTCTTGCTGAAACTTTAAAGTCAGCTTGGGCAGTTTTCGATTTTGGTAGCACACCTGCTCTTCGACATGAAATAGAAACCGACAAGCAGATCTACAAAAAAATTGTTATAGAAGATACAAAGATGCCATCGATTCCAGATGTTAGACAAACTCCAATATGGGTCTACTGTAATGGTGATACTGAACAGAAGATACAACGTCTTGACAAGAAAAACTGGCACAGAGACCGATTCAAGGTCACTGTCGACTTCGTTTCGGGTATTAAAAGACGTTTTCCGAAGAAAAGATCTTTGATTTTTTTTCTGTTCTTCACAGAAGACAACGCTCTTGAAAAGTTCGTGTATCATTGCATCGAAAATGAGTTCAAAGATGACAGATGTATTTTGCTATCCAATAACTTCAGTAATGTAGAACATCTTGAAAGGCTTTTTCTGGAATTCATGAAAAAAGATGAAGTAGCGCAATTCATGCATACTGGATTAGATTGGCTTACCATTTCAGAGGTTCTTGATTCTGTCTTTCAAGGAAATATATTGCGATACTACAAATTACCATGTTCAACTTGTGAATTTGTATCCATGAAACTCAATGAAAAAGAGGAGTTATATCAACTTGAGGTGATTAGCGGGGACGAAATCTAGTTCTCCACTCGGGGTATGAAACCATTAGAATTGAGAGAAATTAATATTAAGGAGCAAACAAATTTCTACCGAGGAAATGAAGTATCGTGGTGGAATTTCTACTTTCGGAATCATGTTTGCGAACGCACATTTTACAGACAAATGGAAAGAGAAGCACGAATAATGTTAGAAGAAGAGGCTACGGATGTTGTGCAAGTAATGTCTATGAAGTATGAGACTGGCTCAGGCGGTACCACAGCAGCAAAATTCATATTGTGGAAACTGAGTCAGTTTAGGGAAAATGTGCCACCTGGCAAGGTATACAGATGTTGCATCCCAAAACATATAGATGAGAATACGATCAATCAAATTCGAGATTTCATATTCTTCAAAGAAAAGAATCCGATGCCCGTAGTCATTCTTTTAGATAGTGTTTCAGACAGCGATCGGAGTTACCTGCACAGTCAACTTAACTCACTGGCATACAAAACGAGCCAGAAAAATAAATTGTTTTGCCTTTTGATTGTTGTTGAAACAGTTGCAAGCGCATTGTCGGACAATGGAACCTTTCTTAAACAAAGACTGGGTGAAGAAGAAAGGTTTTTCTTTGATCAAAAGTTCAAATATTTGCAAGGGGATCCAGAGTTTGACATAGATTCTCTCATAGCATTTAATCTTTTGAGACAGGACTTTGATAACCAAGGATCCTACCTGAAGAGACTCGTCCAGAGACATGTTTCACAGATCACATACAAAGAGTTGGCAATACTGAAAATGTTGTCCCTTATAAACACTTTTGACAACAAAGCATCCGTTCCGCTCAGCATATTTGACGATTTCTGTAACACTACGACTACCTGGTCATTACAATGTCTTCTAGGCAGAGGTGCCGTCGGAATAGCTCCGGTTTTAAATACGAAATACCAAGATATTTGGAATTTTGAACACACCACGGAAGCTTTCAAGTTACTCGTTGTTCCAAACCATACTTTCAAAGGAATCGCATCCCTACGCATTCTGTCTCAAATGTTGGCAGAGGCACTTCTGAAGGAAATAATGAAAAAAGAAAATATGGACTTATATAAAATTTTAGACTATGTACTAAATGTAATGGAAAATCATACACACCAAGAGGATTTTGCCTCGGAGGAATTTGTGAGGGTCATCTGTAGTCTCTTTAAAACAAGACAGATTCAAGGTGAAAACGGTGACATAAAAACGAAGTTTTCTAGTATGATAATGAGATTGAAATTGGAGTGCAACTCTGGAGAGGAAGATATGGTCATCCAACTAATGGGAAGATGCAAAGATATAACAAAAGATGTAATGGTTGGTCAACAGCTTGCCCGATACTACATACACATACGAGACTTCGTTAAGGCAGAAGAAACGATCGAACAATGTTTACAAACAAAAGCAAGTAGTCCGTACCTTTTAGATACATATGGGCAGATATTCAAATGTAAATTGCAGACCATGCTCAGCAGACCTGATCCAATTAAAGAAAAGAAACAGAGAATAGATGTTGTTAAAGTTGCATTCAGAGCAATTGAAAAATTTATTGAGGGTCAGAGGCTTCACAAATCTTTAAGAGTCTCAAGGGAAGAGGCAGACCAGTTTGGATTAATTATTTCATATAAAATGGAAGTATTTACAGTGTTGCACTTGCTAGATAACTATAAAAAGTTTCTAGCGGATACGTTTTTGGAAAATTTCCTTGCGTATCTTAATGGTGGTCAAGTGCAAAATGCCTGTCCTTTTGATGACATAGAAGATGACTGCAATCTTAAAAGATTAAAATCAGGAAGTAATACACAGATTCACTTAGAAGATTCTCTAAGGTTCTTAGAAGAGCGTGAATATCAGCTGAAGGTAACATTCGGATCTATTAGTCACGAAACAGGAGAAAAATTACTACTGACATTTCGGGAAAGGTTTGAAAGATATTATGGAAGCGCGGAAAACACACAAAGGTATATTTTTCATTATGGTGTCGGACTTAAGTCATTGATGAAGGCCAATGTCCATGAAAAGGGTAAATTATCATTAAACAAAGCATATAACCTTATAGATATACACCTTGGGCGCCGCTATATTCAAGGAGAGCTAAATGAAGGAAATAGAAGGGATTTGCTTATTTACCTTGGAGTAAGCATTATAAGATTGTCTAAAGAAAATAAGAAGAACCATGTGTCTGCTAACCACGACCACTATCAGAAATTGCTTACGTTCAGTAAACGGCTTGTAGACATAGAGGAGAATGCTTCAAGACCGCACTTAGAAGCATACCTGTATTATGCGATGTTAAACTGGCCATCCGAGAACAGGTTAAAGTGTCGTATTGAGCTGAGCACACCTACAGAATACGACAGAAGGCTAAAACAGTGGAAAGTGTCATTTGATAACAATTTTACCACAGACAATAGATCTCCAAAAGTATATTTTGCCTTTGGGAAAGGTTCAATTGGGACAGACATCGTCGACATGGAAGACGTACGAATTAAATGGAGAAAACACAAAGAAGAAACAGAAAACAGGAAAAGACGAGAAGTTTATAGTGATAGAATTTGGATGGAACCATTCGTTATGGAAATACTTCAGAGGCAAGAGGGGAGGATGGATGACACTGGACGGATGATTACTCACGAGGTAATGAGGAATTAGTAATGATATATCGAATATATATTCTTGAAATATGATTGTAAGATTAACAGAATATACTATGAAGAAAGCAACACAAGATGTTTTTCAGCGATTTACTTTTGTGATATTATTTGAAGTAAGTGAAGAATACGTTGTACGATGTCTTTAATTATTTTTAAAGAAGGTCGCCAAAGGGTTAATCTTTAGATAAAATGATTAATTGATCAATGTTTTCAAAGGAGAATTTAAAAAGTTGTCGTACGATTTGAGTTTAATAATAATTCAAGCTTCAGATCCAGACTCGCAACGCATTTGATTACTTGTACAAAATCACATACTAGAAGATGCACGACGCTCGTCTAAATTCATTGTATCAATAATCGGGTATACTAAGTTTAGGCCGACAAGGCGCAATTGATTGCTTTGAATTTGACGCTGAAAGAAAGTAATAACAATATTTAAGTATGACTTTAAAAAGCGTAATTTGATTTTCAGGTGGAATATACAACTAGTCATGGTCGTCTTTTGAGATATAATATAAAGATACGATCGTTTTACCCAGAGGAGGCATTGTGCAATAGACCAGTTTCATATTTCCTTGCATTTTCCTGGAAAGATCTTATAGCGATGGATGTTAAAGAGAAAAGTATATATTTATGTCTGTATGTCGGTTCTATCTCTCTCTATGTATCTATCTTTATCTGTTTACATATATTGATCCTGCCCTTATCTACAGAATTTCTTAATTGTTCTTTATTTCTGAAATTGCTTTTGTTGCTCAATAGGAAACATTTAGACGCTGGGCATGCTGTTTTTCCTAATGATAGTTTTGTCTTACTAACGTCATTCAGTTTTATGTTAAAGTAAAGAAGAAACAACGTATATCAGAATCATTCACCTATGTAAATAAATGTCCGTGTAAAAGTTTTGTTCCTATAAAGTCCTATATATCATGTAACAAAAAAACAATAGGTAATATGACAATGATTTTTTTTATCTACAATATATTTGCTTTTTCGGAATAAATCATGGCATATTCTGATATATTCCGTGCAAGTTATTTAATGTGATTATTGATAGTTCTTTCCAAATTTCCATTTAAACAACATATCAGTTTTTTTAGACATCAGCTGTGTATTCAAATTTAGCTAACAGTACGTTGTTTCTAGAATTCTTCCTGGCAAATTGCTACTCCTTCTAGTGCGATTTTTTTTATACGAACACATTTAAAAGAAAAGATGTATGTATATATTTACATGAAACAATGAGCTATAACATGTGTAACGAATACATTATTAACTATTGATGCTTCGTTTAAAGCTATGCTTGGTTTAATATCACCAATTTCAGGTCGGGAACAGGGAAGAGAAAAACCAACTCAAGACTACTTCAAACAGGAAACACGGAACCCAATTTCTAATAATAATCCAAATAGAGGATTAAAAGCTGGTATGTGATTTTTCGCACAATTGAATGAATACACTATTAAGTAAAGTGCATGTGCCGATGGTACATATATAACGATTATGATCGGTTTCGTTGTCTCCTATTTCAAAAACGATACGGGCCGCTTCATGCTAAAGCAGACGGTTGTTTTTGCATTGATGCTTAAACCTAATATTTGAATAATCAACTGTGATAGTTACAATACTCTAGGACGTTTGTGAAAAACCGATCTGACTACGGTCACAAAGACAGAACTTGATATTCACAGGTTGAAATGTCCCGTTTTGGTAGGTTTTGTGTGACGTGGGTAATATAATAACTATACTATAGAACATTTAGAAGCGTTCCTCGGTTTCCGCCCATAAATTCATTGATAGTATATTGAGATTAAGTTGATTCCAGACCTTCGTGGTAATCCTAATTATTTGAAATTCACTTCTTTATTCAATTACACCCTACATTTAAAAAATAAGCAATGCAGAACGTTCATCTATATTATTTGCAATTCACTTTTGTATTAAAGTTGTCATTTATTATATTTTAGAAATAGATATATACAGAACATTCATCTTGATCATATCTATGTTTGGGTGTTTAACTGGATCATATAAGGTCAGGACAATATCAGTTTGTCAATGTTTAGAAAACTCATTCAATCTTATAGAGATCCACTAGTATACGTATCTTAATGAACATCGGACTATTTCGGAACTTGGTTATTTAGGGTCAAAAGTCAAATCACAAGGTCACCTTTAGGATTGTCTTATAAGCACAATAAAACTCATATTGTTCATCCAACCGTCATCGAAGTTCGCCAGAACTGCCATCGGCATTACATTTCAATTTAAGATATTCTGTTATGTTGAGCAGTATTAATTATGTAAGTGTATTGAGAGAGACTTTAAGTCTTCCATTCAGGACTATGCTTGAGATATATTTCTTCAAACAGTAAGATGTATAGGTTCTCTTTATATTCTTTGTAAAGTGTTGTATAGATTTTTATA
>JAUELF010152776.1:0-25132 GCA_031471495.1 Clinocardium nuttallii | reverse complement strand
TACTACTACTACTACTACTACTACTACTACTACTACTACTACTACTACTACTACTACTACTACTTCTACTACTACTATTACTACTACTACTTCTACTACTACTCTACTACTACACCTACTTCAGCTATTACTACTACTCAACTACTTTTACTACTACTATAACTACTACTACTACCACTACTACTTCTACTTTGATGATAAGTCCCGCTTTATTTTATTCTCGATAGCAAAATCTACCGAAGCCTAAGTATACTAAGTATAGTCGTATAGGTGCCTAAAATTAATCGCGTGTGTGTTTGTTTGTTTGTTGAAGGCACCTAGCATATTTAATTTAGAAATAATTAAGACATTATATATCCCCTGACTGATAAGCAGTTTCTCCTTTTTCTAAAATATGATTTAACTCTTTTCAATAAGTAAACGTTTATTTTAAGAGATTTTCCATACATTTGACGAGACGCTTTCAAAGTCATATACTGTCCATGTTAGTATATTGGAAAGGGTTAAGGCGTCATGCGACATGATAGACCTTACTATGGCATGGTAAAATTAGCGTACATGACTGGTTAATTCGCCATGACTCATGCAACACCTCAATTCGCACAGAAAATAAAGTAAACACAGGCACGTGTACGTACAACACATCAATTATTCAACCACATTGACGCCACATAATTGGATAGTGAGCATTATGAATACATATGGAATATAATGTTGCAGTAGCGATACCTGGTTTTGTACTGTACTACGATGGACGTGGACTAATTGATAGCTCATAAGGATGAAGGCATGGAGATATTTCGAAGAAAATCGACGCCAAGAGTAGACAATACAAATCCAAATATCTCTACTGCAATGTATTTACCTTTCATTATATATATTGTATAACTATTAAGACAGCATAAAGAAACAATTACACATTTCTATATTAAAAAAACCAAAACACAATTTACACATACAATACAATTAATTTTGTATTGGCGTGTGAACCACGCCTCACTGCCGTATTGTGAATAACTTGAAATCATTTTTTAATGCCGTCACCTTTTATGTCATTGACATTTCATTGCGAAAATGTGCACGCATATGATAACATTTATTATAACTTGAATATATGTATTATAAGTGTGCAACGCAATACCATTCAATAACAAATAATAAAACTCCAAAGAGAACAAATATAATTGAAACACATTTTGCCTGTCGATGCATTCAGCTAATTTCAACTGATTTTTTTTCATTTTCAAGTAGGCCTACTTTGTTAATTAATAATTATTCCGTTAGCAAGATATGTACGATGTTTGCGTATATACACGCGTGAGCATTCACAACTAACCATTTCCCTTATACAACAAAGTTGCAGCAAAACATTTGAAACATCTTGGCACGAATGTGAAAAATATTTATAAAAGTGTAATTATGAGAAATTTCTCCTTTTGTCTCAATGTTTTCAAAAATCATCCACTATATATGTGTAAAAATGCGTCGTTATGTGGGAAAGGTTACAAGTACTTACCTATCATACTAAAATGACAATACATTCACTTTGGTCTGACAACGCATAGTGTTGAACCAATTTCGATAGCGTGTTTTCGTGTTAATTTCAAATATCGTTGTTGGTTCACTAGTAATTATGTTTGTGGCATATGTGTAGCAATGCTTATTGGTATACATATATACAGGATGTTTCTTAAAGGTTCAACATCTTTGAGTATCGAGTATTATTGTTTCATCTCAAAGTTGAAATATTCACAAAAGTATTATTTATCTAATGTTGTTGTTAATACTTGTTAACTCTCTACGTGATCCAGTAAAACATGTTTTTGGATGTATGAAAAACGACCGTGTATTTTACAAATATATATACTGAATAATTTACTGTTTCGAAAAGTAGGTTAATCGAGAAATAATAAAAATGCCATTGTAAGTAAGGAAAACGGAACAACATATTCCCAATGGTGAAACCCTGCCACATAATGTTAATAAATCGCATATTGTATAAATTAAACACATACCACCATTTTATTACCAATTAATTGTACTTTAAAGATCAACCAACTAATCTGTTTTGTATAATTCATCGGAGAACTACAGTTTGTGCGTAATATTTAGTTGAAAGAGGTTATACATTGTATAGACTATATTCTGACGCTCATTTATTTGGGTGCGGCGCGTGTTGTTCCATTTTTCAGTTAAAACACGGAAAACAATCCATTGAAATCATATAACATACTGATAAGTTGCATTATTCAGTGAATTATCGTAGTTGGTTTTTTTTTTTTTAGCTTTTATATATCGACTCGGGACTTCATCTCTCGAGAAAGCACTTTCGCATAAGATCATATAAATTTCGACCATTTACGCAAACAAGCAATATCCCCTTTTTTTCTTTACAATGGTTTGAATTGTTTCTTTCATATTGTGTTAAAACTGTCGGTAAAATATACTTTTCAATATAAACTATACGTTCTTAATATACTCATCTATTTATTTATTTATTTATTTATTTATTTATTTATTTATTTGCGTATCATATCTACTTAATTCATTTGTTTGTATGATGATGATCTGTATTCTAGATCAAAATCAATAAAATTATGTTCTGTTCTGTTTAAATTATTTATTTATTTATCTTTATATATCTGTTCTTTTATTTAAATGATTTTTTATTGTTGTATTTATTTATTTATTTAGTAACAATAATTCATGTGGTTATTTATTTATATATTTATTTATTTATTTATCTAATTTTTTTTTTTTTTTTTTTAACTTAAAATCTTATTTTCAGCCAAATTTGTTGTTTAATACAATGTCAAATTCCATAAGAAAAAGACATATCCATAGAAAATCCTAACATATTGAGGAACATGAAAGTCTAATATTACAATTCGAGTTAACTTCACAAGTGTGATCCGTCGATTGGCCAAAAACTGTTAATTCATCAAAAAAATCAAATAAACATGCATACTAGTATCACATTAATCATTAATAAATGCGTTTTATAACTTTCTTATGCTTCCGCTTTATGAGTGTACTCAGTAGAGGTCTTTTGAAAACATTGTGTCTAAAGGAGAAATTGCCAAAAAACGAGTAAATATACCTTTATAGAGATGTCACGTGTTTTTGCCTAACTGTTTTCGAAGTCATCTGCTGATTTTGTGTATGTGTGATTGACACAATAGTCTTAAATTCACGTGATTCTGTAACTACAATTCACTACAAGTCATTACCAGTCATTACCACCTCAAACTGAAAGGGTTCAACTTTTACATCAATTTAATCATCGGTTGCTCAAGACATATATATCATGTATGCTGTCAAAGATACCATATGTACAGTAATACAAAATGTATCTATGACACTCTGTATATAACTGTATACTCTGTATATAACTGTATACTCCTTCTATTTCCGTTTGGATAAAGGATACAGTATCCGTCGATATTACACGGGTTCATATTGCACGCAATCTGATCTGATATTGCACTCACTCTTTTTCCACGCACTGCTAAGGACGGAATTTCTTCCATACTGTAACAATACAGAGCGCTCCTATCCAAACTATGATGAATTTAGAGACTTTCTGTTAATCCCTTGTACATGACGCGCTATGAAAAATAGGAAGACGTACACAAAACCAAATCCAGTCTATGTATAGCATTATCCGTGTGTGTACTGTAAACGGTGTATACACACGTTGTTTCTGACGTAATATATGACGTGTTTCAATGACATCGATAGGTATCTGTAGACTGTACACATTTTGCAATATATTAGCTATATTCATAGGTTTTTTTTATTGTCATTCACGATCTATGTAAGTAAAATATGACGAACAATATCAAGTGGATTTAATAACTGCGCTGCAAATAATTGTTTTAAGGGTAAGTGTTCTGATTATTTTTGTCATTCTCCGATGTGAAGTTTATCAACGCAGAATAGTAGATGTGTGTTCGCTTTACTGAACATACTCTGAGGACAAAATGGGCATCTAAATAGTTATAAAGAACACACATATTCAGGCGTTAATACCAGAATAAAATAATACACGAGTTCTTTATGAAGT
Source organism: Clinocardium nuttallii (assembly GCA_031471495.1). Lineage (NCBI taxonomy): Eukaryota > Metazoa > Mollusca > Bivalvia > Cardiida > Cardiidae > Clinocardium > Clinocardium nuttallii. Next base: position 21,066 of record JAUELF010152776.1, on the reverse strand, counting down.
AACTGTTAGAAAAAGCATTACACATCATTTTGTCGACGATTCAATTTCGAGTCGAGAACAGCAATGGCGGCTCGTAAAATACATTGTCCACGACCCTAGCGGTTAACAATTGCGCCATAGGTAGTTAATGTTTATTTTGCTGAACACTCCAAAGCGATCGAGTGTAAATTTTCTAAATAGTGAAGTTTTTCAAACAAACAAAACGACACCAATATCAAAGTATACACTAAAAAGGTTATTGCATGTTTATGGGAAACTGTTGTGATTGGTTCCTACGGCAGAGTTCTGCCATCGCAAGCTCGGGCAACTCAGCCGAAGGAACACGTCCAACACAATATCTTCCCATATATATGCAATAACCTATAGTATATTCAATACACTCCAGTGCAAGAGATAATCCAGTTTTGCAATATTAGTTATGTTTAAGAAATGTAGTGTTCTTTGCTATGGTCAACCGCTGGTTATATCAGATGCTGGAGTTCGGATGTCCAGAAAGCTAAAGAAATTCATTACTGTACCTGTGAACTCTGTAAATATAAATTCAGTACTGTACCTGTGAACTCGTGTACCTGTGAACTCTGTAAATATAAATTCAGTACTGTACCTGTGAACTCTGTAAATATAAATTCAGTACTGTACCTGTGAACTCGTTTTACGACGGATACAACGATATTTAGATGTGTTTTTAGATTGCACTAAAAACCAGAGAACTCGGGCGTGTCTTGAACCTACCAGTTAAATTACAGCTTTTAGTTTTCACATGCAAGAATTCTCGGTGCATTAGGGCAATCAGAATAATTCCAAACCTCAGCAAAAACACCACACATATATTGTATACGTAGAAGACAATCTTCTGGCGAAAATGGATCAGGTTTACACGATTGGTTGTTGAACATTGTACAATAGTATGTACCACTGGTGTGTTTAAGAAAAACATCCAGATCGTATTAGATATGGTAATGGACCAAACTTCAAACCCCAATATCCCGCGTTGAGATCATGAAGCTCCCCCTTGAGGATGAGAAAAGGTTGGTAAGCATGCTGAAACCTGATACATGATGATGGCTAAAGACTAGGATTCCTAAAACACAGAGCACTCTCTCCTTGTGTTAAATCCACCAGTTTAGTTACAGCTTTTGACAAAGCACATGCCAGCGTGCTCGGTGCTCAGCAAATACAAAACGCAATCAAATATATCTATAATTATACGCGGGAGAAAAATCTTTCGTCAAACAAAGAGGCAACGATCTTTACATAGGCTTATCTTGAATTACGAACCCCGCTTTGATATAGTATCAGTAGCTTTCAATACTTTCAGTGTATACATGTAGTTGGTTAAACAATTTGGTATTTTCTGAGAAAATATATGTCTCCATTTGAAATTGTTTCCTTATTTGGGGGAAAAATTAGTTACGCGACGTCGGTTTCAATATGTGAGTTTATGGTAGTGTTGTCGTCTATAGAGGTTATACTATTTGCTTGGTAGATCTGCGTTTTATTTCTGCAGCAGACACAGGCGTCTGCAGAGAGATAAAATAACATAAAATGAGTGGGATACTTTGACGCTATATTCGTTTCTCGGATTCCTACAAGTGTATATTTGTTTTATTGAGATGATACATTTCCTTATTGGGATGAATCCAAAGTGAATAATCTAAAAAAGCATATCTTGCAGTGGAGTGGCCGACGAAAGACATATTCAAACAGACATGGCGTATCTATGAAATATTACCTCTGTTGATCCTACCATGGGCCAAGTGGTTACATGTGAGAAATTAACGTGTTATCTAACAGGTTTGCAACCGGTACGATAATACGAACTTTACATAAAACGTTTGCCATGTCATGCGAAAAGCTACCTTTGGGGGCATACCAGTAAACGATGATCCATATCTGAAAGTCTGGTTCCCGATGTACTGTAGTAATTCAGTCTCGCATGCACCAGCTATAGCGCATTTTAGTAAAGTCTGCTTCCCGATGTACTGTAGTAATTCAGTCTCGCATGCACCAAATATAGCGCATTGTAGTAAAGTCTGCTTCCCGATGTACTGTAGTAATTCAGTCTCGCATGCACCAGCTATAGCGCATTGTAGTAAAGTCTGCTTCCCGATGTACTGTAGTAATTCAGTCTCGCATGCACCAAATATAGCGCATTGTAGTTAAGTCTGCTTCCCGATGTACTGTAGTAATTCAGTCCCGCATGCACCAGCTATAGCGCATTGTAGTAAAGTCTGGTAACCGATGGTACCATAGAAAAGTAGTACATCTCGCATGAACCATCTATGGCTGATTGCAGTGTATTCGGAGTTTCAAAAGGTTTGGTCAATCACAATATAGCGTGTTAATCTCATAATTGTCTTCGGTTTTTTAACTGATATTTTTTGTTGAAAGCGGCGTTAAATACCATACACATAAACAAACATTGAAACGTAGTTCCGAATGCCACTTATAAGTGTAACGTGCACCGGGTCCTTCAAGGAATCAGGCCATCGTGGGTCACCCCTCCAGGCACTTACCACGATATACGTTGCTTTACTTTGTGAAAGAGCCATTTAATCTACCATCGTCGCTATAAAAGCCGGTTTCTACAGCACGACTGTGGAAGTGGTATGTGTACCACCTATAACCTATTCCCGTTACATAATAGTAACCTGCATGGATCACATTCGGTCGGCGGGAAGTTTCCGTGGTCGATAACAAACAAACATAGAGTGGCTTTAACAATGATGGTCTTAAAGTTACCTGTATTTTACAGTACATGTGCTGTATGCACTATCGAACCTTGATCTGTTTTGTTCGTATTTCGTTCCATTCAGTATTTACTAGTCAGTGAATCAATATTCCTACTTATAAAGTATGGTTTACAATATAAAAAAATATCTTATTATATATAATTTATTTTCTAAAGTTCAAAATGTATCCTCCAGGGGATTATCCTAGAACATAACGTGCCGTTATATATGACATTGTCAGATTCCTTTAAGAAAACGAACTTCTGACTGTTTTATTTCACGTTATTTACAACCGTCTGACTGCAGTAGAACATCCCCTCGAGCTCAATCTAGCAATAACGAAGACTAGTCGCTTTTACTTAATGGCTTTATTAGCTTTCAGTCAGGCAGTTTCTATTTTTCCATAAAATATGTTGCTGGTTTAGACCGTATGTCTTAGTTCAAAGGGCCCAAGAAAGAATTTGAGATTTTGGTTTAACGCTTTTGACAACAATTTTGCAGACATATTTGAGCCGTCCCGCGAGAAAACCAACAGTATAGCTTCTGCGTATCGACCCAGATCAGCCTACGCAGTGAGCGCACACACATTCCGTCTCAGGAGGATAAAGTGTAGAGTTATGATTTCTGAAACCGAAAATCCACAGGATGCGAAAAGTGTCTATCCGGGCAAGCCTGCGCAGCATGCTTTAGCTGATCTGGGTCGATACTTTACGCAGAACGGCTGAATTATCACGACCAGTGTCTAAGTATTTCTCGGTTTTTTAACACCAGAATTCCACACAACATTATTTTCAAGCAACTAGCTGCTTTTCCAAATAGACTGTTAGGCCATTGTTGGAAGACGAATGACGCTTGTCGCATTGACTTTTGACAAACTTCAGTGAAAATGTTGGCCGAGGTAGGGTTTGAACACACATTGAATTGGATTGATGGCCAGAGACGCTACCGACTGAGCTTCCTGATCTGTTAAAGGGATAACACCAAACGTGTTGCATAACATGTACACTCTTTATATATAAAACTCAAAACAATAGTCTAATAATAAACCTTGCCGAATGAAAGAAGCCAACATTTGATCCGTGTTTTTGAGTTGCGTTTTACCTAGTGGGCTGAACTCTTGGTGTAGTTATTAACATACATAATCGAATATGTGGAATTGGCAAAAACACTCGCCAATGGTTCTTGCAAGTGCCATTGCTAGAAATGGGATAGAACCCGACATCAAGCAATAGTTTATAGTTGTTTTTTAGCTCGATCTAGGCCAGAAAACGTTTGATCGGTTCGACATTAATGAGCCGTCCCGCGAGAAAACCAACATGGTAGACTCTGCATAAAGTATCGACCCGGTTCAGCCTAAGCATGCCGCGCAGGCTTAACCGGATAGACCATTTTCGCCTCCTGTTGATTTTCTGTTTCAGGAATCATTACTCGTTACCTCTATCCCCCCTGAGACGGAATGTGTCGGCCCGGATCAGTCAGCGCGGACTGCGCAAGGTTATCTGGATCGATACATTACGCAGAGGTCATAGTGTTGGTTTTCTCGCGGGACGTCTCATTTCTAAACGCCAAATAGAAGTATCATTCTAGTTATTTAAGTAAAAACGATTATGTGCTACCATCAATTCAGTTGTCTGTTGAAGTAGATTGCTACGTATACACCGAAGAGCAATTAAACCTTTCTCACATGCACAAACGTGCAACTGCTGGCTTTGAAAAAACCATAGGATCAAAACTATGAACAAAGCTCATACATAAAAGTATAACTATTTACTAGTGTTGAACAATTACTCACTATAATCATTCCATCTATTCATTAAAACTATTTCTAAAGTAGTATGCTGTAAATGCGTCAAAAGGCTTTTACACGAGGGAAAGTGTTAATAGAATCTTCTGGAAGAGATAAACTTATGTTCGATTGTAATACAGGAAACTCAAAAACACGCCCACTCTCCTACACTAACACATTAAACAAGTTGCCTGTACCCTTTGCTGTTGAACGTTCATACATAGATTGAGCCAGGTCATGTGACACCCGTTATTCGGATATTAAGTCTTAATAACGAATTCATACAGTAAAAGGTATGACTGTGTGTCCCTTATTACATATCGATCGACTGTAAGAAAGTAAAATAGCCGGAAAAACTGCTTATAACGCAATGTCCAGGTTCCCTATATTTGCCATTGATAATTGATTTCCGTATGGATAATATGTTTCTTTCTGTGTATGGTGTATTATGCCGTTTGTTACAAGTTTCCAGTTATATCACGTCGTTTCCTCGGTACGTTACCATTTACCCTGATAACAAAGAGTCCGTCCTTATTTAAAACCCAATACAATGTGCGCATAGGAAGGAAAGCTTATTACTTCCAGTTCTAAAGTGTTTTATATGACCAGGTCAATGCATCGAGCACGCGACCTCTCGCACACGAGGCGGACGCTGTACCACTACCCCGCCGACGTGGTTTTGATTACATACTTTAGATGTCTGGTTGTGTGTGCCTATTATTTATCGATTGACATGTTTACTGTTTTTTGTTTTTCTGATGTACAATAATTATGGTTTGAGATAATAAAGGCTGTGTTCTGTTTTAAGAAAACTATATACCTGGAATACTGCTTATTAAGCCGTCTCTCGATAAACCAACATTGTGGTCTGCGTAAAAGCATCGACCCGTATCAGAATAATCATGCCGTGCAGGCTTATCCGTATTGACACTTTTCGCCTCTTGTGGATTTTCTGTTTCGGGCATCATTACTCTATACCTCCATCCCCTGAGGCGGAATATGTCGACCCGGATCAGTTTGCGCGAATGGCGCAGGCTGATCTGGTCGATACATTACGCAGATGCCATAATGTTGGTTTTCTCGCGGGACGGCTCATATAACACACGTTTCGTGTTATTTGCCTTTGGTATACAAGTATAGTAAAGATCAATGAATGTTCCACTTGTTCAAATTAAATACACATAGTCTGTTTTTAAATATATTTGTATTAATGTATTTAGAAAATATATTGAAATTATCTGTATTAACAGCATATGCAGTTCAATAATGATTGATGACTCTTTGCACGCTAAGACTCAGAGTATGTATAAAGGCTTTCTATAAAATGTAAATTCCTATCATAGAATGTAACAGATATATCACGGCGTTTCCTGGGTAAGTATTACTGGTCCATTTATAGTCGTTATGCTAACCACGCAACCCTGAGTGCATAGGTATAGTTTTTAACAGACTGGAATCAGTGTGCCAACTGGTAGAATAAATCAGCAATTGTCAGTATTTTCTCTAACAAGGTCCGTCAAAATCCGTCTGTATGTGGGAAAAGGATAAGTAATTCCAAATACTATCGTCTCTTCGATTGTTTTAGTTGTGCTTATAACAAATGCTGGGACCGGTATAACTCCCCTCTCGTCATTTCACAATTCAAGAATTAAAGCGTGTAACAGGCAATTTGCAGTTCACACGAGGATTTGCCGGTCGATGTATAATGCAGCTGTCAAACCCTTTCCCACATACAACAATTCCGCAGAGAAGAAGACTTTACAAGTAAACATTTAGACGAAACATGGTAAATATCTATAATTGAATCTTAAAAACTATGGAATCATGTTAATAAATTGAGGCAAAATGGAGAAATTGATCATGATGAACAATTTCCCCGTTTGCCACAACGTGTTAAAATGTGGTCTGCCCATGAGGCGTCAGAAAGCGCCAGTATAATGAAGCTGTTTAAGCAGATCGATGGCATGTGAACGTAATACAGTCAACTGTCACAACTGTAACGCGGATACTGATTTATAAACCCGGCCTGAAAATGTGTTCTTTTGTATAGTGCTTTCAACAACGCCTTTTTATATATCTCGCCGTTTCTTGCGTGTGTTGCTCCTGGTCCATTTATCCTGACTAAATAGAGTCAGTGCCAATGAAGGGAAACCATTTCTACCATGTAACAAGTCTGTGTTATGACCCGTCCAGAGATCGAACCAGCGACTACTCGTACGCTAGGCGGACGCTCCACCAATACACCTCCAATTCGTTAAGTATCCGTTGTTTATTTGTCTACATAATTGAAACATCTTATTTGTTATTTATGATATGGAAATAAGTAATGTTGACAATTATATTTTATCGATGTCAATGAGTATGAATAGAATGGCATTTCAACTCAAAACCGACCATTTGTGCTTGTTTACATGTGGAAGAACCGTTCCAACCGACACGCGCTATTGGCTATTCATTTCTCTATGGAAATATATAGGCGTTTACATTTTTACTAGCTAGAACGCATTTACTTATTAAGTTATACATAGGTACAAACGGCTTCATAATAAATAATATCTATCTTAAATATGCCTTTTTTATGTTTCGAGAATAAAATGATTTTTTTTTAAGTTGAATGAACGGTGTCAATTTCAAATAAAAAAAGTGCCTAATCACTTATTATCGATGTATACATATCAACTATTACTTTAGATATTCCTTGGTGCAAACGGGAAGAAACCAAGAATGTTGAAGACATCCTTTGTTTTACATCCATTGCGAAAAATCATTTCCCACTCGATGTCTGCTTCCTGGATAGTTTTTAAAACAAGTACTCTTGCCTTTTGTGTTGACAAATCATAATGGCAGAACCCGCTCATTCTGGGATACACCAAATCGGTTACAGGCGACGTTAAGGAGATATTGGCAAACGATATGGGACATCTATTTAAATCAATGAATGTTGTTTATGATGTGACAAATAATTAACTGATCCTTCTGAGCAATTTCTCTTTTGGCAATGAAAGCGTGATGAGAGAGCTAGCTACTCATAATATATTCATAAATAAATTGTACGTAGTGTAATCAGAAAGAGACAAGGATGTCTTTCAGTCGATTAACCGATCAACCTCTTGGAGTTCCGTCCACAGGAAGTATAACACTGATCCGACACACCAAGTTCCACTGTATCTTAACTTTTCAAAGTCCAGACGACCAATCATTAATGTTGGTGTTGTGATTTTCTACATTTTATTTACTAATTAACATAATGTTTGTCTAATAATAGTTGGTTTTTAAACGGTAGATCTGTCCAATTTCTGTAAATCTTTTCTGTGGGACCCCATTAGAAATATACATTATATATATATATTTTATTTACTAATTAACATAATGTTCGTCTAATAATAGTTGGTTTTTAAACGGTAGATCTGTCCAATTTCTGTAAATCTTTTCTGTGACACAAGAGGGGACCCCATTAGAAATATACATTATATATATATATAATTATTGTGATTTTTCTACATTCTATTTACTAATTAACAAACAGTCTAAGAACAGCCCGTAACATGTTTACGAAACTACGACAGATCTACTGCGTCTCTCACATCTCTCATTAACTTTCAAACGCCAATCAAGAAAGCCTCTTCAAATAGTCTCGAATAAAACCTGCTTTGATACGTCTTGCACGTCTGCCCACTTCCTACTAAGGTACCTCGAAAATAGCCAATTATTTCCAAAATACATTCCAATTATTTTAAAGGTAGCATTGTGGCGTATTTCTCAGGTATATACGCTATGCCGTCCATGTCATGCACACACATGTACGTACGGGACACCATGTTACAATTCAGCTTACATATACGCTTTTTCTTAATTTGTATAATATTAATTTTTAAATGATTATTTACTATTTTACAATGAATGCGATATAAGAGGGAGTGACATATTTAGTCGCAATTGTCCGTTTATGCCAGCCGTACGTGTTAACTCGTGTACGCCCGGTACCAGGCTAGCGGGTCTTCCGCTGATATTCGTGTTCCATACGTCGGTCAAGAACCAGATCTAAGTTGATTCTCATCTATTAAACTGGTTCAGTTGTGACAAAGTATTAATACGTTTTAGTATAAACTCTCCCATTGTAGAAGCTGATTATCTATGCATACGTATGGTTTCCATATCAAGCTTAACCACTTTCTTCTCACAGACAGCTTGCCGTTTTTAGATAAGATCACAAAAATGTTTTTATTATGGTCCTTTGTCTCAATCGTCAGGCCCGCCATATTGATTCGTAAACAAATATGATCTTCAGGGGTCGAGGTGTTCTACATGCCTTTATAGGAAATTGTGAAATTATTTTCCTCCAGAAACTATTGGACCGATTTTAAGATAATTTCACAGAGATGTTCATAGACTGACCGTGTATCGTCTGCTACATTTTTACCGGGTTAGGAAAATTGCTAAGAACATGGTTGCTAGGGTTTGTGATATGTGGAGTTCTATGGATAAAGAGCGAACTATAAACGTATTCTTATAAAAGATAAACAGTCCGAACCTGACACAACTGTATCTTCTACACGAACTCTGTGAAATAGTGTTAAATACCAGGGATTTGGGACATTTTGCCTCATGTATCTGCAAACTGCAAAGTACTCTTCTAACAAACGACTCGCCTGTTTTTGTCCGCGCAGACTGATCCGGACGACACATTCCGTCTCAGGGGGATAGAGGTATAGAGTTTCTGAAACAGAAAATCCAGAGTAGGCGAAAAATGACCATCCGGGTAAGCCTGTGCGTCATGCTTAGGCTGATCAAGGTCAACACTTTACGCAGAGTCCATAATGTCGGTTTTCTCGCGAGACGGCTTGCTTGTCGAGCCAGTAGTAGCATAAATTTAACCTGTCTCTTTTTTGCATCCATTGTGTATCAAATGCTTAAGACATATATATATACATGCATATGTATCACACTCGAATTATGGTTCCTTAACACAACTGGTGCGGGCAACTCTGACAGGTTGACGCTCACTTTCGCGCTCACTTTCGCGCTATTCGAACTATGGGACCATGCGGTCATGAGACAGATGCTATAATTCCGAGTCAACTATGATCATATCGGATTTCTACGTAAATAAACGGAAATTAACGATCAGTGGCGGTGTTTAAATCCTTTCCCACATACAACAAACCAGCAGCAATCTGTTAAATATGTTATGTCTTTATAATTCAAAATGAAATCATTTCATAGATGTTAAAGCATTGAAGCTACAGGACAAATGCTCATGGTGAGTCAATTGCTTCCCTTTCCATAATGTGTTCTATAGTCGTCTGCTGCATATGCATCATAATGTGTCTACAAGTGGGAAATGCTTTCAGAACGACAGCATACTTTTCTGACTGGTCTTTGAAAAATCATTGTCTGATTCTGTATTTTGCCTTTAGAGAAAACTCCAGTTTCCTTTGTTAAGCCAGACATGTACCTTTGTCGCAAAGATGTTTTCAGGAGTAATTGACGTTATCCTTTATATAATCTGTCTTCGGAAAAGCTTTTCAGATATTTACTACACAGTCGATCGGAACGCAATGCGTTTATCTGATTTCGATGCATTCATAGGACATTTGGTGTATATGTCTTCGTTAGTGTTGTGTCAAACAGAATCTGCATTATAGAGAGAAACACCAGAGACAACACACAGACGGGAAACATTGAACTTCCGGGATGTTATCATTGAGATAATATTTAAGCCGTTTTACTCATATAAACGCTTTCTGACGCCTCTGCAGCAGACGGCTTTTTGAAAAACATAGTGACAAAAGAAGAAATTGCACCTTTCTCCTTTTGCCACAATGTTTTCTGCTTTTAGTCATAGGTTATCCATTATGAGATTTTCTATATTTTACAAAATATGTTCAAAGTCGTCTGCTGCAGAATTGTCGTATGAGGGAAAGGGTTAATATTATATAATTTAACCACATGAGCTATCTATACACATAAATGAAATAATAAATATTTATTTCAATTTCAATGTTTTAATCCCATAAAACCCATGTTTGTATACAAGAACAAAATATGAGAGGACCAACATTATGGACTCTGCGTAATGCATTAACCAGATCAGATTGCGCAAGCTATTCATGGCCGACAAATACCGCCCCAGGGGGATAGATGTATAGAGTAATGATTCCAGAAACAGGAAGTCTACAGGAGGCGAAAAGTGTCTATCCGGGTTGGCCTGTGCGTCATGCTTAGGCTGATCCGGATCGATACTTTACGCAGAGTCCATACTGTTGGTCGAACGTCTCATTTATATTTAATGGAGTCGCGTCTCGCGGTATGGAGTCTTAATGACACTCAACACTGACATGATAGAAAGGCATATTAACATAGAACGAGTTGGCTACCCTTCAATTGTTTTGTCAGAAGTTGTATTTAGGTATATAATGAGCCCTCCCGCGAGAAAACCAACATTCTTATATACTTGAATTTCATGTTAGTTTATTAAGCCGCTGTCGACAATTTGTCTGTTATATCCCGGCTTTTCATGCGGGTAAGTCATCATTACTACTTATCCATTTATATTGACACCAGTCAGTCAATCGTAATGCTAACCCCGCAACCTTGAGCGCCAAGGAGGGCAGCCATTACTACCATGTTTTAAAGTACATGTATTGTAAATTAGGATTATATTGCAATGCTTTCACAACTTCGTGTGTTACAGGCTAAGGACTAAAAACGCGTGTCAAATCTCGGTTCCATTGAACCACACGCTTTCAGAAGCCAGTCACAAACATGTTATTGTTACTATAAGTCTTATGGAGTATTATATGACGCACTCCTCTCACATCTGATACGACTGAGTGCTATTTTACATTGGAGGATGACTTTTCATAAACTACGCCTTATTTAAAAGAGTAGTTGATCTCCCGTGTGATGTAAAATAGGGTTGTTTTGTCACAGAACATGTGACATTGTCGTTATAAAGTCGGATCACCTACAATTTCCTCTAGATTCAATATCTCAATATTTTTTCCTAAGGAATGTAATCCTTTCTCAGATACGAAACACCTGCAGCCGACGTCTTTGAAAATATGCTAGGCATATACATATTGAATAGAGTTGAAAACATTTAAGCAAAGGTCGTCTCCTGTAAATGTGTTTAAATGTGTCTAGATGTTGGAAAGGGTTTGTGTAGGAAAAGAAGTTATTTTAAGACACAGACAAGGAGATCGCAGTTCAATTAAGAAAAAGCACGTTTTGGACGGAGTGTTAGGTAGAGCGCTTTACTCATAATCCAAAGGTCCCAATGGCATAGCAACGATTGATTGGTTTATTTCAGTCATATCACGGCGACCAGTTCACCTACAAATGTATTCATTGCCATTCTCACACCCGTGAATATTCCACACAGAACTCTTTCCCCGAAACTGGCACCTGGCTAGTCTTCCACTTAATACTGTTGTCCCATTCGTGGAAGACGAATAACGATTTGCGCATTGACTTTGTCAAATGTGGGAAAAGTTGTCCGTGCTGGGGTGCGAACTCATATCCCTTGACAACCGGCGTCGCTACCGACCGTGCTGGGGTGCGAACTCATATCCCTTGACAACCGGCGTCACTACCGACCGTGCTGGGGTGCGAACTCACATCCCTTGACAACCGGCGTCACTACCGACAGAGCTACCGGTACCCGGCAAACATGAACAACAACAACCAGTGTGATTAAAACAAATTGTGAAAACATATATTTCAAAACCAGTGTAAAATCGATCAGTTAAAATTTAAAAAGAATAAAAACAAGGTTTTAGTCTCTGGTTTCCACTTGAAATCACGATACAGATCAATCAATGTTTGTTTCGAAAAGCGGGGTTGGAAACAGCGACTTTGGGGGAAGAGCCACGTGACTTTTCAAGGGTTTACTTTTATTTCATTATTTAATCTGTTATTGTCTGCCATTTATATGTATGTTATATTTTTTTTATTTTATTTTTATATCTAACATTAACCCTTAAAATATATTTGAAAGGTTTTTTATCGTAGCGACTCAAATGTAATTATCAATGAAAATACAAATACTTTGTGAATCTTTCTTTCTGCTAAACTAACTCTTCCGCAGCTCTCAAGACTCAATATTCTAAACTTGAGATTGAAACAGCATAGTCTGTAGAGGACTTAAATATTTAAGCAAGAAGTGTTTTTTTAAGTGGTTTTCAAATCCCTTTAACTGAAAGTACACGACCAGAAAATGATCACGCGGACATTTTGAAGACCATCTACTTTATATATTTGCATATCTTAAACAAATGTAAACAAAAAGAAGAGATGTTGCTCAATGTTAAAAAACATACATGTATTTATTTTTCTTTTTTTCTTTAAAAAGAAATGTTTTCTGCGGATACGTAAACCTGTCACAATTTCTTTAAACCAAGGGTTCTTGTTTATATCAGAACATGTTTGTTCTGTAATCGTATGGAATACTGCCTATTATTTGTAATCTTCTTTCTCATCCCATGGCGATAACTTAAACAGTTTTTTTTAATCGTTCCCTTATTTCTCCCCATAAGACATTATATTCTTTATACTGACTGTTTCCAGTGATAAAATAATAGCTATTGAAACCGGATGTTTTATACTATTTGATACAATAGCTGTGCATTTTCTTTACATTGTGTGCATGGATGTTGGTAACTGCATGGACATTTATCATAAAATATATACGTCTGCAATGTCGCCGACAATATTAGCCCTTCCCACATAACGAGGCTTTCTGACGTCCCTGCTGCAGAAAATAATGTGGCAAAAGAGGAAAATGCTCTTAAAAAGTACTCCTCTTTTGCCACTATGCTTTAATAATTCAATAGTTATACATTTTTTTAAATAGTTTTTTCCATATTTTTGTCTAGATGACTTCAAAGGCACTTTCTGTATAAATGTTTTACGTGTGAGAGGATTTAGGTGTTAAAACACATGGATTTGTGTATGAGTTTTATCCGGCTGGGAGAGATTATCTTTCCTTGTAACATAAAACAATGTTATGTGTCTCGTGATCCCACGAACCCGGGCTTAATTCTCGCGAGAACGAGATCACTCGACGTGAGTACTGGTATCAGACACAGTCATTGAGTGCTAAAAGTTTTAAGAACCCTTTTCACTATAGATAGACAAATATTAACTTTAATATTACGTATTCTTTACAATCGATATTCAAAATAACTTTTGTAAAATACTAAAATCTCAGGCAATGAGAACAAAAATATTCGGGTAAAATATTACATTTAATTTACTTACAGTCGATACCTAGAAGATTTGTGTTAATATACAAAAACTGATAATGAAATTACAAGTGTCAATTTGAAAACAAAGATCAAAAGCTTAATAAGGACATCTGGGTTTCAATATGCATGTGCAGTTCAAGGAGGCTCTTTAACACTGTTGCCCTTCAAGTCGAATTTTTACGAGTCAGTGTGAGAAATTACTCGTTATAATCAATGTCTACATTAGCCATAGTGTGGGTTCATTTCAATAAATATATAAACTTTCTTTTATATAGATTTTAGTTCTTCTGTCTGCAGAATTGTCATATGTTTGAACGCACAGGTTAAACAAATATAAGTTCTGACTGTTCCTTTCAATATTTACTAGAAATAAAAAATGGCGCATAACACAATTCCTGCACTTATGACAGTCTGACGTGGACGGAATTTAGTCTATGTCACATTCGTGAAATATCAACATACCAATCTTTTTTATTTTTTAATTCATTGTGTCAACAGAGAAAATTGCTCATTATAAGCAAGTTCTCCTCTTGTCACAATATCTTCAACTTAGTTCAAATAGTATACTATCATTTATAAGGACTTTTTATATGTGGGAAAGGGTTAAAAAGGGTCAGTGCGACAAATGACTGGTTCTTGCGCAGCATGACTAATGTACTACTAGTGTAGATGATTAATGGACATTAAATAGAATGTCAAAAACAGACACGAGGGCAAATCATATTAACCCTTTTTCCAACATATAGACGATTTCTGACGCCTCTGTAGCAGACGTCTTATAAGAACATTATGAGAAATTTCTTCTTTTGACAAAATATTTTCAGCTTTATTCAATAATTGTTCTTTCATGTTTTTAGAGAGTACATATGTTAATCTAGATGTCTTTTAAAAATCGTCTGCTGACAAAAAAAGATTATTTTGTAAAGCACTTAAAGATCAAATGAGCCGTCCCGCGAGAAAACCAACATTGTGGACTCAACGTAAAGTATCGACCAGGATCAGACTGAGCATGCCGCGCAGGTCTACCCGGATAGACACTCTTCGCCTCCTATGTATTTTCTGTTTCAGGAATCATTACTCTATACCTCTATCCTCTGAGACAGAATGTGTAGGCCCGGATCAGTGTGTGCGGATGTGCTTGTCTGACTTGATACATTACGCAGAAGCTATAATGTTTTGGGTTTTTTTCGCGGCTCAAATTGTAGCTGTATCGGCGGTGTTTGCCCTCTTTCATTAAATCATAGCTGTATCGGCGGTGTTTGCCCTCTTTCATTTGCCACGAAAGAAACGACTTTGCAAGGTATTTTCTTCCTCAGCTTTGTATCAGAAAATGTCATAAAAGATCACGTCGTAAATTCAGCGAAACATCCCCCAAAACACGTTCAAACAAAAGACGACATTTTTACATTTAAAGATGAACGTTCATCCTTCAGAAATAGTTCATTGCGAAGAGAATGGCAAGGCGAATTTATGTCCCACAAGGGGTGGAGTGTCATTCCCAATCTATGGTTTAGACCGAATAATATCTTCTTATTTGCGGAGAGAATGTGCGAAGTATATCGGGAATCGTATTACTCCAATTATCATCAAAGTCGCTTAGTAGTGTTTTACCTTCGGGATGTGGATTAATAATTTATGATTATTACATAGCTCCGGACAACCTGAACTTTGACTGGTTTCCGCTTTATTTTATAATTCGCTTTACTTTATTATGTGAATCGTCCCGCGAGAAAATCAACATTGTGGATTCTGCATAAAGTATCGACTCGGATCAGCCTAAGCATGCCGTGCAGGCTAACCCGGACAGACACTTTTTGCCTCCTGTGGATTTTCTGTTTCAGGAATCATTTCTCTATGCTTTTTTCCCTGAGACGGAATGTGTTTGCCCGGACAGGCTGATCTAGGTCGATTAATTACGCAGAGGCAAAAATGTTGGTTTTCTCGCGGGACGGCTTATATGTTTTTCTTGACATTTAAGCTTTATTTCTTTTTGACATTTCAGAAATATTCCTCTCATATAGCTTATAAGTAGGTTGTGTACCATTCAGTAGAACTAGCATATCGGTAATAATGAACACAAGTTTAGTGTAGACTTTATCCCCAGCCAAGTCAACAGAGAGTCTGAAAATGAAAGTACATATATATATATATATATATAGTATATAGCTGTCCCTTCTCGGAAATAAGGGATGTGGCAATATAAGTATTCGCCAATAACATTCATCTTTGATCCTTGAATATCAAGGCCCTGACTAATATTGTGATTTTGGATGAATTGGATCCGCAAATGCGTATCTGAGCCTTCCCACGATAAAGCCAACATTGACGAGTCGTGTAGGCTAATCCAGGCCGACACATTCCGTCTCTTGGGATAGAGGTATAACTGCATGATACTTGAAACAGAAAATTCACAGGAGGCAAACAGTGTCTGCTCGGCATGCTTAGACTAATCCGGGTCAATGTTTTACGCACAGTCCACAATGTTAGTTTTCCCGTGGGACGACTCATCTATATTAACTATGCTATCTTTGTTTTTTCTTTGTGCGTAAGAGACCTGCCTGAATTGTCATACAACCTTTCATGACAAAATGGCGAAAAGTGCACAGGCAAATTAGAGTGCGCGGTGGCGCTGGTTGATCTGATCTAAAACGAACCTGCCTCGCGGTTGATATTTTGGACAATATCGTTCCTGTGTGCGCGGGTCAACCCTAATATTATTTCTGAAATACTTGTCACAATCCGCGACAAGTAACAAGCTCTGAAATACTTGTCACAATCCGAAGTAAGTCAACATCGCGTGGGAGGAATCGAAACCAGGCGAATAATAAACAATCCTATTAAATGTATGCATCCGTGTATTGACAGCAACACGCAGATTATGCTTCAGATGTTATTTTGTAATTTGCAAATAGCCTGATATTTTATTGTGTTTGATTGCTTTGTTTCCATGGTATTTCACGCCACTTGTAACACGTTTTTGGTTATATGACGTCGTTTCCTGAGTTATTTACCAGAACTACTGGGCCATTTATATAGACACCAACTTGGCTTTTGTGAATATAACATAGCCAGATCCAGCCTCTGATCAACAACGATCACTTCGTAAGCTCAGCGCGAAATAGTTGTAACTGATTTACTATTCACAAAAACCGTGTACATTTTGCATGAGCAGGCTGATAAATCAAACTATGCATATGAAAAGCCACGACATTTTTCAAACGGACGGAACAAAACAGAAGTTTTCTAGTTAAAATTCTTCCAAAAAGCAGAAAAAGATAAAAGATAAAATAGATTGAAAACCATTTTCGATATATAGAAAGACAATACGACTAAAACAGGACAAGTTCGGGTCTACGAAACCTTGATCGAAAACGCCTTTTTGATGTTACTGTTGACGTCTGAGAGATTGGGGTTAACTGACTTTTGCTTATTTTAGCCGAGTCACAAATAAGATTGATACCTCCGTTTTACACCAGACTTTTCTAAAATGCAGACGAATGAACGAAACAAGGAATATAAAAGGCAAACGAGATTTCATTTTTGGCAGAAGAACCTTTTGCGGAAAGGGATAAACCAAATAACAGGAATATGTCGGTCATTTTTCGAAGGTTTAGAATTTTACCGCTAAAAACGAAGGTTAAGTAGAATCTGTCACATATAGGACCAATCGTTCTCGTCACATTAATGATGATGTGGAAATGCGCGGACTGCGCAGGCTGATCTGGGTCGATACATTACGCAGAGACCATACCATTGGTTTTTCGTGGAACACTGAGCTCATATATGAATCCTTTCGCTGATCTTCGCCCATCGGGATCTGTTCAAAGTATGTATTATCACATGAATGCATATGTGTGGAAACGTCGATTTTGTCACAGACACGAATATGTGGATATTTATCACATAAATTCATATGTGTAGAAACGTCGATTTTGTCACAGACACGAATATGTGTATTATTATCACATAAATTCATATGTGTAGAAATATCGATCCTATGACAGAAATGCAGCTGTCACAGAAACTACTATCTATATCTCAATCACATATTACAGATGTGTAGAAGCGTGGATTCTTTCATAGAAACGAATGCAGAAGCGTGGATTCTTTCATAGAAACGAATGCAGGAGCGTGCAATATGTCACACACGACTTGTCATGTCTCCTTCTCATAAATGCAGTTGTATTGAAGCGTCCATTCTGTGTCAGACATGAATATGTGTATCTTCATCACCCACATACAGATGTATTGAAGCGTACCTCAGTCGGTAGCGACGCGGGCTGTCAATGCAGGGGTTGTGAGTTCGAATGCCGGCTCGGCCAACGTTCTTTCCGACGTTTGACAAAAGTCAATGCGACATGCGTCATTCGTCTTTCACCAATGGGCTAAGTCTATGTGGAAAAGCAGCCAGTTGCTTGGGAAGATTGTTGTGTGTTGTACTGGTGTGAGAAAACCAGTAAACACATGCGTAGGTGACCTGGCCGCCGTGATATGACTGGAAAAAATGTTAAAAACGTTGTTAAACCCCAATCAATCAAGTACCTCTAAATACCGGCGGGCAGTTAACTAAGACTGGCAAGTATGTACATCCGCTCAGTCTTCGCTGTTCGCCTTAATGTTACTTAGGCATGTATGCATCCATGCATTTTGACAAAATAAACTAGACATGTTGTCCCATTAATTTTACGCCAATGTAACTCTATATGATACCATTACGGATAGTCAGCGCAACAAGAACCCAAATCACTCAGCACGGCTCATGTCTAGGTAACGCGGTTTCTGGTTACGCGAGATCACAGTATTGAAATTATTGGCCCGGACAAGATGGCAGTCACCGCCTGCGATTGTTTTCCAGTATATAAACCTCACGCACGACTACCATTAGCAAATTAAGTGTATATAAATGAGTATTGATGTCAAGGGTAAACTAACTGGTAACAAATGGACGTTTTAGGGCAAGTAGCCTGTGACAAATGAGAAGTGAATAGGTCTTTTAGAAATAATGAGCTTCGATTCAATTCATCAGTGAAATGGCTAGATGTAAGTTCATGTAAAACCTTGGTTTCATTATTATTTAGGTGCCAAAACACAGCCACTACAAACAGACAATTCTAGATAACACTTACTAAATGCAATTTAACCGAGCCCCGGGAGCTCAGTCGTTAGCGAAGCGGTCTGTCAATCCATTGGTTGAGAGATTGAACCCAAGCTCTGCCCTATTCTTTCTAACGTTTATCAAAAATCAATGTACTAAGAGTCACTCGTCTTCCATCAATGGGCTAACAGCTAATTAGGAAAAACAACCGGTTACTTGTAAAGAATGCTATATGAGGTTCTAATGTGAGAAATCCAGTCACACGTGAGTAGGTGAAATAGTCGTGAAATAAGACTGAGAAATTGTTGAAACCGTCGTTAAACATCTATCGAACAATCTAAATGCGCTTTGGGTTTGAGGTATCACGTTCAAGAGGAGATCGATAAGACTGTCCACGGTAAAGAGGTCATTTCGAGCTTTATAACACGGTAAAGAGGTCCTTTCGAGTTGACACTAATATGAGCCGTCCCATGAGAAGGCCAACAGTACAGTACTCTGCGTAAAGTATTGACCCGGGTCAGCCTATACACGCCGTGCAAGCTTACCTCTTTTGCCTCCTGTGGATTTTCTGTTTCAGGAATCATTACTCTATACCTATACCCCCCCTGTGGCGGAATGTGTCGGCCCGAATTAGCCTGCACAGGCTGATCTGGGTCGATACATTACGCAGAGACCATTACGTCTGGGTCGATACATTACGCAGAGACCATTACGTCTGGGTCGATACATTACGCAGAGACCATTACGTTGGTTTTCTCGTAGTACCGCTCATATGTGAATCCTTTCGCTGAGCAAAGATGTCTTATTCAACGAAAAAAAAGATCAAGTGTGATTTATTGTGATGGACTTTCAACCAGACGCAGCAGCAAACGTTGTATGCACACAGGGAATTGTTTTGTCCGATTTCACTGAGATTGGGGTTTCTGTGCATGTATAGCCTGTTGTTATCTTCTTAAATCTTTCCCTCATACGACAATTCGAACATTTTGTTAGTCAAAAATAGAAAATTCCCTCATACGAGAATTCTGCATCAGACGACCTTGAACGTATTTTGTCAAAACATCCATAATTGAATAACCTATGACTAAAAGTGGAAAACATTGTGGCAAAAAGAGAAATAGCACGTTTTGTGCAATTTCTTCTTTTGTCACTATGTTTTCAAAAGCCATCTGCTGCAGAGGTGTAAGAATGTGTCTATATGAGGGAAAGGGTTAAATTGAACTTTTTCTGTTGAAAACATTGAGTTTTACCCTTTCCCACAATCAATACATCTGACGACTTTGAAATGTTCAAGTATAAGATATAGAAAATCTCTTATTGCTAGTATGGTAATTGAAAAGTGTTGAAATCTTTGTAGCAAACGAAGAAATTGCTCATGAGCAATTTCTCCATTTGCCACAATGTCGCAAAAGTTGTCTGCTGCAGATTAGAAAATTAATCTTGATAACATATAAAACTTAAAAGACAAACTCAGGAGACATTATAAAATATGAAAATAGCTGATTATGATCAAAGGTTCATCACTTTTGTCTTCTTAAGTTGAATAAATCTTATTTTCCCACAATGTTTTCAAACAGTTATCTAATGCAGAGGAATGAAAAATAATATTTATCTGGACAGGGAAGAATTTGAATACTTGCATTGTTCAAATTAGTTTCTGAGTCCATCAGTAGAAAAACAACACATAAACAAACATCGTTACAAGCCACATTAAGCGAGAAGGGATGAACTGAAGACATGGGGGCATTAGCCTATGCATCTTTACAGTCTCACCAGAGTCTTCAAAGTTTCGATCGGTCTAAACACCTAGAAGAGTTCATGATGTAACTATTGATGAAAAAATTGTGTCCCCACGGGTTTCCTGTACCCCTGTAATGGGGAATGTCAAAAGGTCTCTTATTTGTCTGATGACACTTCGAATTGTATATTGAAAAGGGAGTATGAGGAAAAGTTAGAATGTGTGTTCTTCACAGCACGTTTCATCCTTTCCAAGGCAAAAATACATTTTTGCAGCAGACGACCTTTTGAAAACATTGTGGCAAGTGAAGAAATAACTCATCTTGAGCAATTTCTCAATTAAATGTCACATGTTTAACCCTTTCCCTCATACGACAATTCTGCAGCAGAAGACTTTTGACCATATTTTGTCAAAAAATGGAAAATCTCTTTAATTAAATGGATAACCTATGACTAAAAGTGGAAAAC
>JAUELF010152667.1:1655-14914 GCA_031471495.1 Clinocardium nuttallii | reverse complement strand
TCTCTCTCTCTCTCTCTCTCTCTCTCTCTCTCTCTCTCTCTCTCTCTCTCTCTCTCTCTCTCTCTCTCTCTCCTCTCGCTCTCTCTCTCTCTCTCTCTCTCTCTCTCTCTCTCTCCTATATCTTTCTCTCATTCTTCTCTCACTCACCCTCGATCTCTCCCCATTATCTTCCATTTCCCCGGCCCATACTAATAGTGACATGTAAACAAGAATTTAAACAGTTGTATGATGGACATTTAACAAGGTCCCCCATCACTCTTTGTCACCCAGCTGTCTTTTTGGCGAAAATGTTAAACCTTTACCCTATTATTAAACGAATGTGAAATATGGGTGGACATTCTAAGCCTCAAATAACTAGATTAGAACAATGTCCTTTATCACAGCCTATATTGTAGGTACACGTTATTCGTCAAAGTTGAACATATTTCCGAGGAGTATCCACATAATGATCTGATAGACGTACCCTACTATCATTTTTGGCCTTTTGGCGTGTCGTTTAGTGGGGTACTGTTAGGTTGTTGTATTTATTTCAAGTATGACGATATCAATAACAAGAATCATGTCTCGCGTTCCATATAAAATTAAAATAACAATGTATACCGGGTTTTTTTCCACTGCAATGTTTATAAATGCCTTCTTCTGGATACACGAATGCGTTAGATAACAAAGAGACGTTTCTACGAGTTCACTAGTTCCCACTTTCCCCCTTTCCCCTGCAAACACATTTTGACGTATATGCAGCGAATGATTTTTTAAAAAAAATCGTGATAAAACAAGAAATTGCTTATTTTTGTTCACTCTTACATTCAATAAAACATATTTTAAATAGTTCCGACTACATGTTTTTCGAAGTCGTCTGTTGCAGATTTGTTGTAAGTTGGTAAAGTTTAAAGGGGGTAAAGAATGAATGTCAAAGGTCATCCCTCTAATTATATTGGTCATTTACAGCCTGACGGTCACATAGATAATCTCCTCATATTTCATATAATCATCGCGGAAATTGGAAAACGAGTCGGAAAATTGTATTTGATTGCAAACGAAAAGGTTGTCATTATTTCACACTTTATCCGCTCCCTTTAACCCGGAGTCTCCTGCTTTGATAACGTATGCGGAAAAATCTAAGTTGAGCATTGGTCTTGTAAACTTGACACAGATATAAAAATGTTATTATAGTCATTTTGAGCATTCAAATTTGACCTTTTGCCCCCAAAATGTTTTCAAAAAATCGTCTTGTGTAGAGCTGTACTCGTACACAAGTGTCTATGTCTGAAAATTTGTAAATACTTAGTATTTCGTGTTCAGTTGATATAATCGTATAGTATTGTGACAAATCTAAGGTGATCCAACGAGAAGGACTTTGCAGTTTGTTAGACCTACGAAATAGTCTATATTTTAATTCCGAGCTTAATATATACATACTTTGTCTAGTCCAACTAGAATTCGATTCCATCATTTCATTTTACATTTACAACAGTAACATGTCACTTTTCAAACTGTGTAGTCCCATATTGACAGACTTACCCTTGATATAAGTTCGTTACATCTTGGTCATCATTTGTTTTTGTTATTTAAAAGCACGTTCAAGCCTTTGAATTTTCAGACTAAAACAAGCGGAACAAAAGACTAAATGGAAACAAGTGCAATGCACTATAACTGTATCAAGTAAAGCATTTACACGGATTTTTTGTTCTCCCGTTTAACAATGTAGTAAAAACGTAAAGTGTACTCCAACCTTCGTCTGAATGAATTATCTTACGACCAGAAAATACTTTACACCATATATATCGTAATAACAGTATCTATATAGAAAAGCAGTCTTTTATTTCAATTAGCAAAGCTGTTTCACCATAGGCATTTTCCATGTAATTGCAAGAACTCACGTTTTGGTTAAACAAATCAGTGCTTTGTTAGTTAGTTCGTCAGAAATTGGACGAGTGTATTTGTTTGTCTGCGAATATGAAGGGTTCTCTAAATAAGCTAATCACAAACACGTGCAACAAAAATGCGTTCGTTTCTTTTTCTCCCCCAGAATAAGTTCTAGTAGATAGGGGGCGTACTTCGCCACAATAGATCCTTGTTCGATTCTCAATCGAGTATATGTATATGGTACTGAAATTAAACAGCTGAAGGTACTCAAAATAATCGTCGCAATGAAAGTACTATTTTGAGTACCTACAATGTAGAGTTTTACCAAGAAATAAGTGATACATTTTGTGGAAAAGGCAAAATCACTTCTCCTTATAGGACCAATACCCCATAGAGTTATCGACATGTAAGCACGATCAGTTTCTTAACTCATTGGTACTTATATAATTATTATAAAGAGTGAACCAGTGATCTAATCAGGTGAAGAATAAATACAGTGCAGCAGCAGTTTTCCAAATATAGACTCTTTCCAAGAATTGGTTGGAGTTATACGATTTATTCGAATTATCACATGTTCGAGTTATCGCGTTATCGACCGTGTATGTCTGAGACATTATAGGTTCTTGGAATGTATGGGACATTAGACACGAAGTTCTGAATTCGAGTCCTGTATTAACAGGGAACATTGCACACATTATTCAGAGTGTAAGCCTATTGAAGTGATACAATTCCTAGATCTACGCCCGTGCATGAAATCCTCACACGATCGACAAGGCAAGTTTGTTTTATTCCGCAATTCTGCAACACCGAAAAGTACATGCACTATCGGTAGGGCTACACGTATGGCTATTAATCAGACATGAATACAAGGGCGGGAACTAAAATGATCTTATACTACTGTGTTGATAGCTTCGCATATGTGTTTAAAGTTCTAAAATACGAAAGCACGTATTTACGCGTTAGACGCCTAGTATACATTGCATAGGATCAGAGGGTGTCCTGCGTGAGTCCTATTCGTAACCTCTGACAAACAAACTAAATGTGGTAGCCCACTGGTTTTAACTCGCAAACGCACTTTAACACCTTTCCACAAACAATACATCTTCATTAGACGACTATAATAGCATCTATGCAAAAAGTAGATGAATGAATTGAAAGCTTATGGATAGAGTTTAAAACATTTTTGCAAAGGGCGAAATTCCTTATTACGAGCAGTTTCTACTTTAGCAACAATGGTTTATAAAATGTCGCCATCTGAAGATGCAATGAAGTGCGTCTGCATTTGTGGGATGGTTAAATTAAATGCTTACCCGGAACCGAGATGGCAAAAAAACTCTATTCGCCTGTTGTGGTTCATTTAACACTAGGGACTGATCTAGGTTTAGAAGAGTATAGGCTGGATTAACAAAGGTCATCTTGAAATACGTTCAGCCTCGTTTAATTCGCCGGAAGTCTCTGATTGACATGTGCTTAGTTAACACCACGTGGTTATTTAGTGCACGGGAAAGTTTTTATGCACTACTTATGAGTTTTTTAAAATAAACATTCTCAAGTGGATCTTCGTTCTTATTTCTTAAAGAATTATGTATCAGTGCTGATTTTACGAATTAAATATGTTAATACTTACGGTACATTCTGTATGCTTCTGAAGCGGACGACTTTTTAAAAAAAACGGTTGTAAAAATTGTAAAATATATGTCTCTGTCCAGATGTTATCGGATCTGTTCAATAAGGAAAGACCTTTGAAAATCGTTTAAAACTTTTTGGCTTCCGTTCGAAATATTTGGCAGCTATTATTGATAGTGGTAGTAATGAAACACTCAAATATCTGAACATTTTCTCACATACAGCAAATCTGCGGAGGACGACTCTGAAAACATACAGGTGGTAACAGCACTGACAATCTCTATAAATAAGGGTAAACTTAATTTGAATACAGTTCAACATATGGCGAAAGGAGAAATGTCACAATATAATCAATTTCTTCCATGGTCATAATCTTTTCAAAAGTCGTCTGCTGCAGTTGCGTCAGAACTCGTCTACATGCAAACATGGTTAAACGACATCTGCATCTAAACTCTCCTTACTTAAATCACATCTTCTCGTGAAGTGACTTATTTGCAGTAGTATGTAAATTACCTATTGACTGAATTTGAAAGGTTTAAATGACCATTCAAGAACGTGTCCAGATGGTCGCCTTAGAAAAACGTTACAAACGCCCCTCCATTGCATAACTTTATTAGCCTATCTCCGGTCAATGAATGGTCCATTATTGACCAAAGTAAATTGACCATTCAATATTTTTTTAGCCACCGGTGGCATCGTAATACTAGTACTGTATGTATCCCGTCGAATAGTCAACCTCGACACAAGTAAATGTTCCCACGGAAATGTGCGACAAGAAAGACCATGATTATCAGTGGAGAAGACGCAAGCTGGTCAGGATCTTGCCACGTCGCTGAACAGCTTGCTGAAACTCTTGAAACATATCATGGTTATCCTACTAATCACGGTTAGAATATGCAATGTTATATTCCGAGCAGAATCGGCTTGAATTTGAAACCAACTGAAGGCGTTATTTCCCCCTCGACGCGGCTTATGTGTTAATTGAATGTTTACAATGATCAAATAAATTATTGACTTTCACAGCCCTTCCGTTTCCAATCATTGTCCTTGTTTAGGGAGCTAAGATAAAAGATCGATTTAATGGGGGACTTTACCAGCCAATGTCACATATTATAACCTTTTTTTTCACGGACAAAATTCAGAGAACTGTATAATAAAGATCTATTCCAAACAATTACTCTTTTAGGATTCAACTTAACTATGAATCGTTTCACTGAGTGAGTGGCATATCAAGCTTTTAAAATGAAGTAAAACATGTAACTCTCTACAAATAAAAGAACAATTAATTATTCAATAGAGCTAAAAACATTGTGGCAAATGAAAAAGGAAATGATGATGATGAGCAATTTCTCCTTTTGCCACAATCTTTAAAAGACACCGCTCAGAAAACGTCAATTCGTGTGAAAGAGTTAAACATACCTATATACCTACCACTTCATAGCAGACACTTGTTGGTGACTTTGAAGGAGACAACTTTTAAAAACATTGTTGAAAATAAAGTCGCTATTGTCTCATTTCTAAAAAATAAACCCCAAAACTTATGTTGCAGTGGCGTGAAACGGAAATGTGTCACGTTAAGATAATCTACGTGCCGTGGATGGTGTTAAAGCGGCGTAGACAATCTACGTGCCGTGGATGGTGTTAAAGCGGCGTGGTAAACCGTTTAACCAAAATGATATACTATTTTAGGATAGTCAGCTTTGAAACCTTAAACAATGTAACATCTTGTTGCAAAGTGATGAACATTGTGTGATAGTTAGTTGAAAACAATGTGGGAAAATGAGAAAAAATGCTCACAATAAGCAATTTCTCCTCTTTTAACAATGCTTTCTTAAGTCGTCAGAAATAGGAGCGTCAATTAACGCTTGTTTCATGGTAATGGCTATTCGAAGTCAGTTAGCACACTTGTGACATTGAAGCGCCAGGGGGCTAGTTACGTCATTCTAGCACGTGTGATTTGAGTGTGGCCATAAATATTCAATTATGTATTGAGCTGATCCATCAAAGTGACAGTTGGCGTATTGAAACCTTTCAAAACTTCCAAATACTAACGTGGTCACTTGTTCATTTGAGCCAACACAACAATTATTTTAAGTTACGGTGTCGCCTTTTAACGCATCTTGTAAACTGTGGTTTACGCACACTACATGTGCTGCTATAAACATGGTTTTAATGGCTGCCCTTTGTGGGGTTAGCATTACAACTGACTGGATGGTGATGAACGAGTAGAACTGGTAAATTACCCAGGAAGCGCCGTGATATAACTGAATCATTGTTGATAGCAGCGTAAAACACCAAACAATCAATCAATTTATAAAATTCTTATCTTTTTAACAATTTCCCTCTCGCATATGACGCATTTTGAGGATATCAATAGCAGACAACATTTGAATAGTGGCAAAAGGAGAAATTGCTCATAATAATATACGCTCAATGACTGTTGCATTTAAATGGTTGACTAATATTGGATCAGCTGATCAGATTTGGCGAAAATGGCAGGAGATTTCCGAATGAGACGACAGCTGTTATACGATGAACAAAAGCTGTGACTTCCAACAACGTCTGATTTCTCTTCTGTCTGATTTGGTGTGAAGTATCCAAAAAATCAAAACCTTGCCTTCTCCCTCATAAAGACGCTTTCTGACGCCTCTGCAATTTCTCCTTTTGCAACAATGTTTTCCACTTGTCGTAGGTTAACCATTCAATTAAAGAGATTTTCTTTTTTTTTGCCAAAATATCAAAATATGTTCAAAGTCGTCTGCTGCAGAATTGTCGTATGAGGGAAAGAGTTAAAACAAAATACAAAAATATAAGAGATGAACAATAATATAAATTAAAAAAGGTTAACAAATGATTTCGTAATATAATAAAAACACACTTTATTGGGAAAACTTGACGAAAGTGTTTAATAGCCGCCTGCTGCAGACACGTCAGAATGCGGTTCATTGTGGAAAGGGATTAAATCTGTTCAGTCTCCCTTTGTCCGTTCTCCGATATTTCAAGGCTTCTTTCACACGTTAATTTGACAGCATCTGATAAATACTATGAACATTTCTATTGATTTTTGTTTTCAACAAAGATATAACCCTTTCTTTGAAACAGACGCCATTCGAGAAGTATTTTCCGTAAATAAGACTGTTTCCCTTTCATCAGGATGTGTTCTACTCTTTATGTAAATGATATACGTCCCGTTTTCTAGACGTAACATGTTGTCTCCCTAAATATTTCCAAAGCAGACGACTTTAATACAATATCAGACGACACTGATACAACAGCAGTCTATCAAATTCAATGTCTCACTACTAACACATGTTAATCTTCAATAACTATTTACATGTGAACATAATATATAATTCACTCCGATTTGTGAACTATTTAGTTAACTATAGACACTCGATTGAAACTCGATGCTTACGTCTGACAGAATGTCATATCATATTCATGTAGAAGTTAGAGGTACCGACAGATCATAAGAAGAGCGGTTCGTCCAAGTCGCTGCGGGATTAGCCATTACTACGAAATAATGTTGAATACGTGCGGAAAAATAATAATCTGAAAATGCATACAAACAAATCAGATATGAACAAATTGCTTCACTTCTACCAAAGTGTCTAAGTAAATCAATCCTTTCCAACAAACAACAAATCTGCAATAAACGACTTTGAACATTTCTCAACAAATGAAACGTTTAACTATTAATTATTGTGGTACACGGAGTAGTTCCTGAGTATGAGCAATTTCTCCTTTTACCAAAATGTTTTCAAAAGTATTCGGTTGCAAAGCCGCCAGGGGGCGTCTGTATGTGGAAAGGTTCCATGTATGAGATGAGACTCGAATCTGGAAGGCCTGGCGAACGGAGGTGATACAACCCCACGGAGATTATACCCGATACGTTAATCGATATCTAATCGATCACAATAATCACTCTAATTACCATATCATGTTATCGCACCTGTTTACATTGTCTGGTATATACGACAAGATAGGATCTGTCGATTTCCGGTGGATTCGTAATTGTCCGCGACACATAATCGGTAAACATCGCTTAGATTCGGTTCTATATGTCAATGGTGATAATGCTCAGAGTCAGATAATATAGTTTGTACGAACATTTATTAGTGGGCAAACAAAATATGTTTAAGTTTGTTCTTTAATATAAGACTGAATCAAATTTAAAGTATTTGAACTCGACTTCGGTAATAGAAATCCGAAAATTACCGATCGTCCTATCGGACAAATTGCGCTTCGATTGACACATTACGACAATTGCCACCATGCCAAAAATAGTCATCAATTAGGCGTATGACATTTAACGCTTCCCCACAGACAATAGTTATGCAACAGACGACTTTGAACGCATTGAGTCAAACATTTGAAAACTCTCGTTTAATAAAAACAACAATTATTGAATGAATTTGATAACATTTTGGTGTTATGATCAATGTCTCCTTTTGTTAAAATGCTTTTCAAAAACTGTCTGTTACAGAGGCATCAGAAAGCGTCTGTATGTGGGACAAGGGTTACATTGAATAGATAATTGTATCGATTATATCATTATACATTTCCCCCTCTCTTTCCGTTGACATGTTTTAACGATATGGAGAAAAGTATTTTTCAATAATTCAGTGTATGGATAGTATTGAACTTTTCTAACAATCGAATAACACAAACAATCAGTCTTGCAAAAGCCTATATATTCTCCAACTACAAGGGAAGGACAGCATTTGTTAGGATGCTTCTTTGCTTTAGATTTAATTTTTGAACTTTCCCACATATAATAAATCTATAGCAGACGATAACAAAAATCGTTATGGTTAAAAGTTTAATAACTGAATAGGATAAACAAACATTGTGACAAAATTTGAAAAAAATCCAACACCATACACCTTTTGTCACAAGGTTTTCAACTCATATGTTCTAGATGCGTCAAAATGCGTCTGAACAATGGAAAATGGTCTAATAAATGGCTCTAATAAATCCCTAAAATCTCGGACCTTTGTTTTGTTTTTCATACTCAGAGATTAAAAAGTGCTTTGACTATATGAGTCGTCCCGCGAGTAAACCAACCTTATGGCATTTGCGTTATTATCGACCAGATGAGCCTGCACTATCTGCACATACTGATCCGGGCCGACACATTTGGTCTCCTAGGAATAGAGGTATAGAGAAATGATTTGTAAAACAGAAAATCCACAGGGGGTGAGACGTGTCTGTCCGGGTTAGTCTGCGCGGCATGCTTAGGCTGATCAGGGTCGACGCTTTACGCAGAGACCATAATGTTGGTTTTATCGCGGGACGGCTCATGTCATTTTTACGTGTTATTGGATATATGCATTGACACCCCGTTGACGAGATTTTGAATGATTTCACGGATCTTGTGATTTTGAATTTGATTAAGCTTCTGTGACATGTTCATCAGATTAAAAGATCATCCATGCGTCATGGCATTTTGTAGCTCTGACCGCCTACGATACAGATGGTCGTGGGTTTTGGTCATATCCTTCAGAAATAGTGGCGTTGACGGTTCAATATTTCGAGGATGTCGTATATATACGTTCATGATATCGTATGCGAATAGCCCTTACGTAAGAACAGATGTCCGGATTTAACTGAGTAACCGTTGAAAGCAAATTAACCCTTGTCAAGTAACGCAATCAGCATTTACCGCACCAGTTGCGTAATTGTATAGCGTATATCTGTCGAGCGGGAGGTCGCAGTTTCGATCCCGACTTGGTCATACCAAATACTTTAACTCTTTCCCTCATATAGACGCTTTCTGACGCATCTGCAGCAGACATCTTTTTAAAAACATAGTGTCAAAAGGAGAAATTGCACAAAACGTGCAATTTCTCCTTTTGCCACAATGTTTTCCACTTTTAGGCACAGGTTATCCATTCAAATAAAGAGATTTTCTATTTCTTGACAAAATATGTTTAAAGTCGTCTGCTGCAGAACTGTCGTATGAGGGAAATAGTTAAATATGATAGTAATGGCTTTCCCTTCTCGACGCTAAGGATTGTGGGATAAGAATTGGGACTGACTTGTTGGAGTTAGGATAAATGGACCAGTGATCCTGGTAAATTACCCAGTAAACGCCTTTACGGCTGGCTGGCTGGTGTCAGGATAAATGAATCAGTGACACTTACACAGGAAACTCCGTGATACAACTGAGAAACTGTTGAAAGCTACGTAAACTACCGATGATGCAAATCAGATCAAAGCGACCTACCCAAGTATTGTTGTATATACAGGCAATCAGAGGTACATAATTAATGAGAGTGTTTGTCGAATTACGCATCGGTTCAATAAATAATGAATGGTCAAGTTAACGTAACTAGTTGAACTCCAGTTGATCCCCAGTACCAATTGTTTCATAGGAACAATTGGGATACTTCCAAGAGAGATAATATAGGTGAATACTTCTTCAGAGGACATACAGAGTCTAGGGAATGATAAATTATGAATCGTCGTTTGAAGGAAAACTATTGGTCGTTGCGTGCTATGTTCTCGTTTTCTCACAATGTTTTCAAAAGCTAGAGAGGTAGGAAATGTGATGGACTGTTGTCGTATAAGGTTTTTACGCACGCAATACTTATCAGTCCACTTCGAAAACATTAAGGAAACCGAAAACATTAAGGAAACTCATTTTAAATGAACGTGTAGCTATTGATCAGAAATGAGTAACAATGCAACAAATAAGGAAACGTTGTCCATATTAAGCATGTTATTCCTTTTATGATACTGTTTTCAATTGACGTAGACTGTCGCAGATGTATCATATTCATCCGATTGTTGGGAAGGGTAAACTTAGCCGAAGACGATAAAACTAATTATTCCGCATGGAACAATGTCTTTCTGACCGTATTTGGTAATCTCTTAACCCCCATTGACCAGCGTGGTGAACTCTTCACTGTATTTGTCGTGACCTTCTCGAGGAAATCGTTCGTCAACATTTATGATAAAAATGTAAACTATTTATGAAAGATTCATATTTATAAATAGTTGGTTGTTTACAAGACATTAGACCCCCACGTGACTTTTGACATTCCTTGCGTTACTATTAACATTCCCCAATTGCAGACACATTCTGATGCACCTGAAGCAGACGACTTTTGAAAACATTGTAGAAAAAGAGAAACTTGCTTATGACGAGCAATTTCTCCCCTTGCAAAATGTTTTTCAACTCTTCTCAATAATTGTACTTTCACAAATAAGCCTTGAGAGTTTCCATATTTTTGTCAAACTGTTTTCAAAGCCGTCTAGCCTAAATGTGTTGTATGTGGGAAAGGGTTAATCTATTTCCTTGATTAGTGTGACGATTACAACTCTGTCTAACTGTAATGGAGCATTTCAGTATTATTGTCTTACTCCATAAAAAACACGAAAACAGGTAAGTAAGTAGCCGACTTAAAAAGAAGACAAAAAACAAAACAAACAAACGTAGATACAGAAAAACATGTCTTCAAAATTGGCGTCAAAATAGTCGAAATATCAGCACTGAACGATGTTAACGTCACGTAAACAGACCGTTCTAGTTACAGTACGTTTGCTGGCATTAAACAAATGACAAATGACAGTGACATTTAATTGTGAAATATCCATCAATAGGCCTCGTGGGAAATGCGTAACCTTCATAATAATGGTATCGTGCAATAAGGGATCATTGTGTACCACATTAGTTTTCCAGCAGTACAGTACACGTGACTCGGTGCGAACTCAATGCTTCACGTCTAGTCTTTTAGTTTTTTCGAAGTCTCATTTGCGACTACATCACCCGTAGATAGATTGGACAGTTGCGGAAGGTTCTGACGAGACTGTGCGTATGTACAGGTTCGTCTGACTCTTCACTGTTTGTATATGAGCCGTCCTGCGAGAAAACATTATGGCATATGCGTTATGTGTCGACCAGATCAGCCTGCGCTGTCCGCGCAGACTGATCCGGGCCGACACATTCCGTCTCCGAAGGATACAGGTATAGAAACATGATTCCTGAAACAGAAAATTAACAATAGGCGAAAGTGTCTGTCCGGGCATGTTTAGACTGATCCGGGTCGATACTTTACGCAGAGACCACAATGTTGGTTTTCTCGTGAGACGGCTTATATGCATTAAGACCCTTTTCTGCCTGACGTAGGTAATGGACATTATAGTTACATTTGTGTGTACCAATAGCAATTTGGTCGGTATCGGGGAAAAGGGACTGTGGAATACATGTAACGGTGCACACTAGCCCTTTCCCCACATACAGACGCGTTCTAACGCCTCTGCAACAGACGCATTACGTGTGTAGTAATCACTATTTTGCGTGACGGCATCGAATGACGTCACAGTTTATGTATAAAAGACGGACATTAGCGTATGCTCTTGTGAGATAATATATACGTATGCGCAGACTCAACAGCATCTGCACCGATCACATATGCCACAAGGACCCTGTATGCTTGCCATGTCCGATACATGTATAATGTGCATGTCATTTGATTATGTCATTTTGCGTATATTTCGCTTACGAACAATCCAAGGTCATTTGTGACAACATCGTCTTCACTGTCCACATAAGCCACACTGACCATTTAGGCCTGCCGTCGTCCGATACATGTATAATGTACATGTCATTTGATTATGTCAGTTTTACGTATCATTTCACTCAAGAGCATTCTACGGTCATTTGTTACAAGTGACGACCCACACACGACTTCTACCCCGTGCCGTCAGGGTGATAGATGGCGGTTAATTCAGTGTCTCGTGACCACGCCCTTACTCGTGAGCTTAAAACCATTTCCCACATAAAGACGCTTTCTGGCGTATCTGTATCACAAGACGTTTATCAAACGAGCATTTTCTCCTCTTGCCTCAATGCAGATTTATTGTATGTGAGAAAGGGTTAATCCTTTCTAATTTACATACGCATTTTGACGCATGTGCCACACACAACGTGTTCAACTCGTTTCAGTTACTCTACTTTTATTCATCGAGATATTCCAAATGTTTTTCAAAATCGTCTGCTTTATATGTGCTGAGTGTTGGAAAGGGGCAGTCCTGGAAGCATTATTAGGAAGAACACGTTCAATCTCGAAAAGGGGTCGTTTCATTTTGATACATAGTTTCGTCAACCATTGTGGACAATGGAAAACTTTCTCACCTTGAGCAAGTGCTTCCTTTCCCACAACATATTCAAAACTCATCTTCTGTTGCTGCTGTTGCTTAAGCATCAACTGTCGACCGTATCAGACATTCACATTACCTCATCGATTACAGGTACATATCCGACGTTTTCTCATATACGCCGGATTATTCAATATGTTACGTATAAATGTCTCCCAGTAGAGATACACAACGTTGATAACTTATTACATGTGTTTGATACATGTATATATAAAACAGCGCGCCTGCAGTCGTTGTGATCAATGTCCTCCTTTCCCACGTTATTATCGATATTTAAACATTATAAAAAAGGTTTGGTAAGGATAGGTAATTACAGGAATAGTTAATGCGCTCATAATGAGATAATGCATTGCACGTGCGTTACATTAACGCAGAGTGAATGTATTTATCTTGGGCAGCCAAACAATCATACATAGTCGACTAATTGTTATAAGAATGGGCGAGTTAGAATATATCATTAACGGCCAATGCCTTTCTGAACAGTCATTTAGGTGTTTCTGCATGTGTTTTAGCCCCTTTCTTACAAACAGTCATTTAGGTGTTTCTGCATGTGTTTTAGCCCCTTTCTTACAAACAGTCATTTAGGTGTTTCTGCATGTGTT
>JAUELF010152556.1:0-14916 GCA_031471495.1 Clinocardium nuttallii | reverse complement strand
TACTTTACACTTCACATTTCACACTTCATACTTCACACTTCAAACATATTATCTATGAATTCAGACTTCAAACTTCAGACTTCAAACATATTATCTATGAAGTGTGAAGTATGAAGTGTGAAGTGTGAAGTTTGAAATGTGAAGTATGAAGTTTGGAAGTCACCACCGGTCTTTCGTAAGTTAGGCAAATGCTTGCATTCTATTCATAAATTGTTCAAAATTACGATAGCATAGTAAATACCAAGATGATCACATACATCCGAAGGTTAGGTCGGAGACTCTAGGACCGGAACATGTTGTACTTCATTGCAGGAGAAGTGAACCTGATTGTGTCCGGAAGTCATACAAACAGCTCTATGAAGGATGGCTGATAAGACTGTCGATATGTACAATCTCGTTTGCGTCTTTAATGTTCCTAGATTCCAAGGTAATTTATATTGATTGTTTGGTTCTGAACAATTTCAACAATTTGCCAGTTATATTACGACGTGTCTTGGGTAAGTTACCAGTACTACTAGTTCATTTAACCTGACCTTTGTCCTCACAACCGTGAGCGCCAAGAAGGGTAGCAATTATTAAAGTCTTTGGTGTGACCGGACCGGGAATCGAACGCGCGACCTCCCGCACCGAGGCGGACGCTGAATAACTTTAGATACAAGATGAATGCTTTTCCAGTGACGCGGATCCTTTGCGATGTTATCTTACCTGTATACATTAGACATAGTTCCGGCAGCTTCAGGACTCATATCAATTAAACCACCACGCGCATGACGGAAGTGGAAAGCTGGCGGAAGTCCACACCACTTTCGCCATGCGTTGTAACCTGCGACGCCGTGATCACGTCCTCTCTGAAAAAAGGTAGGTGGATTACCGGCTCAAAGGGTAACATTTAAAGAAAGAGACATAGTCAGAAAGCATTAGTGCTCTGAACATTTTATGCGGTGTTTGTTCGCAAACACATCTGCATGGTGAGCCGGTAATCATAAGCTCATATAGTTAATTTGTGCAAGTATGTTACGAGTCCTACCGTCCTGTGTAAATGAATTAAAGCTCACCTTTATTGCTCTTTGAAATATGGCCAAGATATTAAACAATAATTGACGTGTCCTTCATAAAAAACTATCCTTTTTAACCATTTCTTTTGTTTTATTTTGGTTATTTATTCATCCTTTTTGTCACGATAATGAAATGACGTCACAATAATAGGAACTTGGATTTTTAAAAAAACCCGATCAGTTATCTTTAAACTCATTAACAAAAAACAAAACAAAACGCCGAGTGTAATTATATGCAAATTATTACAAATCAGATTCATTGTCTAGATTCCTTTATCGAGGAGGTATTATACTATTTAAAATTCTTCCTCAAGATGTATTTTTTGCTTTTAAATTTTCTTTTTGTAGGAATTTCGTTTTATTTGGATACATGGTATAACACAATTCATACACATTACATATGGATGGGGGAAAAACGCCGTCGATTTGTTAACCAGTACGGATATATTTGCAATCGTTTGCTAACGCAACGATAAATTGAACAAATAGCTCGACAAACTAAGTTGTAATAATGCTTTCTTTTGTCACGTATATGAATAATTATGTTTTCTAATGCAACACATGCATAATTTTAGTAAGAAATAATTGTCTAAAATACTTACCTGTATATTAAGCGATGCTAGATCAAAACTGTCTCCGTTCTTGTCTAGAAACAGTTTATCGATGACCCCAGTCTCTAGAAATCTGTCCGACTGTCCTGATTGGTCATTCATTAAAGCCCTGTTGACATCATCCACACCATTTCCATCGTCTTGTATGACCTAGTTTTAAAAAATGGCATGGCTATATGAGGCAAGAAGTCATATACTCGCACATTAGATATGGCGAAGTTGTTCAATATTATAAAACACGCATCGGTTGTGTGATGGAAGAGCGTCCGCCGCGAGGGCGGGAGGTCGCGGATTCGATCCCCGGCCGGGTCATACCTGATACTTTAAAAATGATAGTTATGGGTTTCCCTCCTTGGCGCTAAGGATTGTGGGGTTATCATTACGACCGACTCGCTTGGTGTCAGGATAAAAGTACCGGAAGTACTGAGAAACTTAGCAACGCCATGATATAACTGAAAACATGTTGAAGGCGGCGTAAAACACCACGTAAACAAATCCAGGTAGTCAAATCCAATATTATATGACATTATTTTAAGACTCAAAACCCTTTCGAATTTTCAATGCTGGCACAGAAAAAGTATCCGGTATAGCTAGACCCGGCTAACATAAACACATTGAGGTGCATACAGGAAACATGTTTATAGCTGCATTTCAGCGTTTGTGTCTACTACATACCTGTGTGTTGACGTTGAATACCCGGAATAAGTTCATTTGTGTTGTGTAACAGAATATTAATATTACTCATTACAAATTGACGAAAAGTGTTAAACATATCACGTTCATAAGGCTTTTCAAAATTAGCAGAATGCATTGAAAATCCCATTTTTGCCAGGTATGGCTTCATTTAAAACGGTATGGATTTAAATCTTTTCCATTTGAAAATATCGATATAAGATCGATAACTCACGTTATTCTCGAACAAGGTGTGTATATCTTTGTAGCGTGCCTTTTACAGTTGTTTTCCAGCTTAACTATACGATGTTATACTACTAGAGACCTTTGAGCGAACATCCCAATCATATATACGCCCTAATGTCAACGCAGGGTTGTTAAGTTGAATTCAATACACTCACACTGGTCAAAGATAACTATTTGTAACTATTCATTACAAAAATGTATTTACCAACGATGGCTTGTTGAACGTATCTTCAAGTTTAACAGTCTGTCTTGTTCCAGTTTTAAATAGTAGACCAACATTTGGCGGGATTTGTGAATGGCCAAACCGGAAAGCTGCTACTCCAAACACATTGGCTATGGTAGCGTCAACGGTAGGATTGTATACCGTGTGGTAGCCCCGTCTAGTCGTTCGTAGACCGTATCTCATCATGTGTAAAGGACCTAAAACTACAAGAGTTATGCATATATAAATATATGTATGTTATATATATATATAAATATATGTATATGAATTTTCAACGTGTTTTAACCTTATCTAGTCGTCCGGAAACCGTATTTCATCATGTGTAATGGACTTAAACCTACAAGGGTTATACAGAAAAACGATTTTACACGTTTTTCATCATGAGTAAGACCTTCATCTACAAGAGTTATACACAAACATGATTGAACACCGTGTGCTAGGCCGTCTAGTCGTACGTAATCCTTATTTCATCATGAACTGCAAGAGTTAAACAGAAATGTTATACACAACTGTTATACACACATGTTAAACAGAAATGCTATACAGAAGTGTGATGGTATACACCGTGTGATAGCCCGTCTAGTCGTACGTAATCCGTATTTCATCATGAATAATGGACTTAAACTATAATAGTTATACAGTAATGCTATACAGAAATGCTATACAGAAAGGCTGAAATGCTATGCAGAAATGATATACAGAAATGCTATACAGAAATGTTATACAGAAGTGTGATGTTGTACACCATGTGATAGCGCGTCTAGTCGCCCGTAAACCGCACTTAATCATGTGCAATTGACATAAAACTTTAAGAATGAGAAACATGATTTTACACCGTGTGGTTAGCTTGTTAAGTTGTCCGTAAAGCGTATTTGGTCATGTATAAGGGAGCCAATACAATCGTTTTCGGAAACACAATTTTAAACAGTGAGGGAAACCCATCTTGTTTTCTGTAAACCACATTTCATTATGTATAATTGATATTTACAAAATAAGAGTTATACAAAAAACATGATTATATACAATACCTTCTATTTAGCGCGCTTTTAAATTTAGTTATTCATGATCCCTGGGTAAACAAACCAGTACTAGGCTAGAAAATTTGCCTTGCCCAAGGGCATTCCACCGTGACCGTAGTGTCGCGATTGGGGATCGAACCCGGGACACCCGATTTCGAAATCCCCGACGCTAACCACTCGACCACAGCGGATTCAGATTAAAACTGATAGTTATGGGTTTCCCTCCTTGGCGCTAAGGATTGTGAGGTTAGCATTACGACCGACTCGCTTGGTGTCAGGATAAAAGTACCGGAAGTACTGAGAAACTTAGCAACGCCATGATATAACTGAAAACATGTTGAAGGCGGCGTAAAACACCACGTAAACAAATCCAGGTAGTCAAATCCAATATTATATGACATTATTTTAAGACTCAAAACCCTTTCGAATTTTCAATGCTGGCACAGAAAAAGTATCCGGTATAGCTAGACCCGGCTAACATAAACACATTGAGGTGCATACAGGAAACATGTTTATAGCTGCATTTCAGCGTTTGTGTCTACTACATACCTGTGTGTTGACGTTGAATACCCGGAATAAGTTCATTTGTGTTGTGTAACAGAATATTAATATTACTCATTACAAATTGACGAAAAGTGTTAAACATATCACGTTCATAAGGCTTTTCAAAATTAGCAGAATGCATTGAAAATCCCATTTTTGCCAGGTATGGCTTCATTTAAAACGGTATGGATTTAAATCTTTTCCATTTGAAAATATCGATATAAGATCGATAACTCACGTTATTCTCGAACAAGGTGTGTATATCTTTGTAGCGTGCCTTTTACAGTTGTTTTCCAGCTTAACTATACGATGTTATACTACTAGAGACCTTTGAGCGAACATCCCAATCATATATACGCCCTAATGTCAACGCAGGGTTGTTAAGTTGAATTCAATACACATATACTATTGCCCAAAAAATGTAAATGGTTAAAAGTGTTACTCACTTTTAGGTAAATATTCTGTGTATGTGATATGCTGGTTAAATGCGGCTACGATTTTCCTCGTTTCCTGGAAATTCCTTTCGTCGTTCCAGTGTGGATTTAAACCTCCGAGTATGGTGGCAATGCGGTTGTGTTCCCGCAACATGACTACCTGTGTGGACGCTAAACCGGGTACCACGTGGATTCGTCTGTCGCCTAACGAAATAAAGATAGCAAAACTGTTAATACAAATTCTAGTAACGGGTTTTAGACGCTAAACCGGGTACCACGTGGATTCGTCTGTCGCCTAACGAAATAAAGATAGCAAAACTGTTTAAACAAATGCTAGTAACGGGTTTGTATGCTAAACCGGGTACCACGTGGAAACGCCCGTCGCCTGACGAAATATAGATAGCGAAACTGTTTAAACAA
The DNA here is from genome assembly GCA_031471495.1 of Clinocardium nuttallii. Taxonomy (NCBI): domain Eukaryota; kingdom Metazoa; phylum Mollusca; class Bivalvia; order Cardiida; family Cardiidae; genus Clinocardium; species Clinocardium nuttallii. Next base: position 9,693 of record JAUELF010152556.1, on the reverse strand, counting down.
ATGCTAGTAACGGGTTTGTATGCTAAACCGGGTACCACGTGGAGACGACCGTCGCCTGACGAAATATAGATAGCGAAACTGTTTATACACATAGTAGATTAATATAACTCGTAAAGCAAATAATCTGGTTGAGCAGTACGACCAGATCCCTTGTTGTTAGTCTCGACGCCTGGTTTCAGTCCCTAAAATACATTTTTTTCAAATCTGAACCTAAGACGACCTATTATGTTGTGGTGTTTCAGAATAATACAACATATAAGAGTTATTAGAGATTAGTCCAGAACAACTTACAGACCTTCAGTGATGTATGGTTAATCATTACGACTGACTGGCTGGCGTCAGGAAAAAGGGAGCAGAAGTACTGGTAGCTTAGCCAGCAAACGCCGTGCTATAACTGAACAAATGTTGAAAGCGACGTTAAACATAAAACAGTCAATCAATTAATCAATTACAACATTTTCACGGTCTGATTATGACGTTTCATACTGTAACGTTACTAAGCGCTCACATAAAACCGTGTACATGTATCCTTCGGTAGAGTGCTGCCATCGCCAGCTCGGGCAACTCTTCAAAAGGAACTCGTACCGCACATTTCCTTCCGATAAATATGCAGTAACCTCTAACATTTGTGATAAATAAGCGAAGTTTGGTTTTCCGAGAGCACCGTGCAATAACGCCATACACGTACCTGATTTCATACAGTAATCTTTAGGTGACACCGTCGCACACTGATCCTTGTTCTCCGAAGGCATCAATAATCTGTTCTTATTCATTCTCAAATAACCTGAAATAGGACACGAAGTCAACACATAATAACAAGACAGAAATTTGGACTTTTCCCTGATTTTGAAAAACGAAACTATTCCTATCGCAAGGATACCGGGTGTATTCGCACTGTTTGATTGTTTGCACGCTGCTTCCAACACGTACTAGCCAATCATGCCGTTTTCTGGGTAAGTTAGTAGTACTTCCGGTCCATTTTCCCTTACACCAGCCAGTCACTGGTATGTTGATTCTGACACCATTCAGTCAGTCGTAATGCAAACCCATGAACCCTGAGCGCCAGGTTGTACTTTGAATAATTTATAGGTACATTTAGAAGATAATTCGTTACACTATACTGTCAAACACGTGCTAATGACCATCTTGAAATAGCGATTCCCTGTCTTAAGCAACCACACTCTAAGTTTCCCAATAATTCATTTTGACCCTGACATCAAAGACCACCTGTGAACAAAGACGATGTCGTTGTGATCCAGTGGGTCGTATTTAAACACAGGTTTCACTTGATATAAATTGGTTTGTTACGAGAAAATGAACCCAAATGTATTACAGCAAACTAAGATGTAAGTTTGAAACAGATGTGTGATTTGGCGTTGTCTTAATTTTCAACTTGGGAAGAGAATAAGTAGTGCTCGCTTGTTTGCTTATGCCAATGAAAATATTCTACACACATATGCAGAAATATAACTGCTAACATAGATGTTAATTTTCATAGAAAATGTCAATGATCGGAAATATAAGTACAAGAAGCAATCGATTTAATATTCACTCTAAAATTCGTCTCACCTCTTTCAAATGAGCGCATCTTGGCCATGGATTCTACATCGTTACCATAGAGATAGCTTGCATCTATATACGATGTTGCTTGGTTAAGTTGTTCTCGCCGAGCTGCACAGAAAATAAACATCTTAAGTTTCTTTAAAAGTTCCATATATCCTTTATTATTAATACAACAGTTCATAGCAATACTTCTTTAACAAACAAAACAAAATTCTACAAGTTTACTAAATATATCAAGGAAGCTATGCCAATTAGAAAAGAATACCCTTGATAATATTGCTGTTTCTTAATATATATTAACGTTGAATTGTTTGTATTTTTATGTAAATGTATGTATTAATGCATTATGTCTTTGCCATATAAATGTTTTGTAAAATGCCAAAGGCAAAAATAATGCTGCATGCCAATACCTTTGAAACTTGATTAATATATTTGACCAAACTTTAACTGTACAGTTATCAACAATATTTAACCAAATGCATTTCTCAATTTTAATATATTATGAATAACGCACATTCTATACTCTTAGTTGGCATCAAACATGTGATGAAAAAACATATATGTGTGTAATATAAACCATTATTCATGCTGACTTCTTAACACTTTCCAACATAAATATCTCCTTGTATTACACTATTTTCAACCGGCATTGACGTTTTTTTTGCATAGTTGTTTTATTTGCTATTTATCTGCTGCAGATTGGTTGTATGTGGTAAAGGGTTAAAAGAAACAAAATTTATTTCACCGAATATTATCATCCACAATTGACAGAGTTTTCCCACGAATAGATATATTCAGAATAGATTCTGATTTTAAAAATATATAGAATTTTAGTCGTTACACGGGTAGCTTGTTTCGTGATTCCGTTAATCCTTTCCCACATACTGATGCTTTGTGCCACCTCTGCAGCAGACGTCGTTTGGAAATATTATGGCAAAAGGAGAAATTGCTAAAAACGAGCAATTTCACCCTTTGTTAAAATTGTTTTCAACTTGATTTAGGGGTCATTCTTTCATGTATATAAATATTCCATGTTTTTGCCCAGATGTTTTTAAAGTCGTCTGCTGCAGACGTATTGTATCTGTGAAAGTCCGACGAGACTGATTTTTTACTTACAGAAGTCACACGTATCACTGGCCGCTGGGGCAGATCGTACGAAGTTCATACATGGTTTACTGAAATAAGGATCGTTTGATGGGATCTCGATGGAAAAGCAGCCGGATCTGAAATATATTTTGAAGTTTAAAATCTCTTTTGGAAAATATATGGTTAAGTAGTGGAAGAGTCATACCAAAGACTTTAGAAATGGTAGTAATTGCTGCCCTCTTTAGCGCACAGAGTTGCGGGGTTAGCCTTACGACTGACTGGCTGGTGTGTCAGGATAAAAGGACCAATAGTACTGGTAGCTTACCCAGGAAACTGAACATTGTTAAAGGAACGTAAAAAAACACCAAATAATATAACCAATCAATCAATCAAAATATAGGCTGCACAACTTTCACATGTAATATTTTAAAAATATGTACCTTGGGATAAATTGAATACTTATCAAATAGACTCTTGTACAACAATACAATATTGCAGGATTTTGCACCATAAACGACCAGATTCGTAAGGCAATAGATGAATAATCATAATTTATTAAAACTGGCACAAATAGTCCACAGTTCTTCCATTACACCATGTTCGATCCCCGGCCGGGTCATACCAAATACTTTATTTAGGGTTGCGGGGTTAGCATTTCGACTGACTGGCTGATGTCAGGATATATGGACCAGTAGTATTGGTAACTTACCCGGGAAAGGCCGTGATATAACCAAACAATTGTTGAAAACGGCGTAAAGCACCAAACCAGCAACCAATCATTACACTAGTTCCTTTGATTTAAAGAAGTTGTTTGTATATTTACAGAGCAATTGTTACGAAGCATGAATATATGACTAACAATAACAGACAGACAGGCAGATAGACAAACTATTATGTCATTATAGAAACAAGATGTATTCGAGCATAAAATATATGAGTCGTCCCACGAGAAAACCAACGTTATGGTCTCTGCGACACATTCCGTTTCTGGGGGATAGAGGTATAGAGTAATGATTTCTAAAACAGAAAATCCACGGGCGGCGAAAAGTGTCTATCCAGATAGGCCTGCACGGCTGATCCTGGTCGATACTTCACGCAGAGTCCAAATGTTGGTTTTCTCGCTGGACGGCTCAATTATAATCCAGTACAACATATATGCCTAATGCCTGGCAAAACGAAAGGACTCAGGAAGTAAAAATGAATTCACGACACGGTTGTATCAAAAGTAAAAAATGGCTGGCCCTTTCGAATAAGGGTGACCCTATAATTAACCAATACTTAACTTACTTTACTTTTGTTTGCAAAATTCACAACAATTTTAGATGATAGTTTTCAAAGTAAGTGACAGTTCTTATTACCTTTTAATAAGGACATTTGCCTCTAAGCCACAGCAAGTCATATCTGCGTTTTCGTGTCCTGTAATTCAAAGATTCGAGTATTGAGTATGTACATGTTTTTGCAATCAATTATTAATTTCAACATGTGTCAATGCGTGTTTGGTTGTCAGGAACAGCATTAATAAGTAATAAACATGCTATTGTGACATGTGTACCTATCACATACAAACATCAAACGTTATAAGCACGAGCCCGCATAGGGCCTACAAGTTACGTTTGTTTAACAATATTTACAGGTGAGGTTAGAAAAGAGATACAGAGAGCAGGAAACAAAATTAAAAATTGAATTGATAACAAAGATCTTGTGTAGTAGATACTTCCAACTTCGTGATCTACCATAGTTCCTGACATCCTTATTTTCGTCCTTTTTCTTCAATAAGTTTTATTAGCAGTCAATTGAGAAGTGTGTGACTATTTTCTGATGTCTATATATTCATTTAGAACTCGACAATGTAGTTTATTGTAATGCTTATGATCACGAACTTAGGATACCCGTAGCTAATAATGCATATAATGATAAAGATGCCAATGATGAGGAAGAAGAAGATAATGATGATAGGAGCTATTCCAGACGAGTCACGCGGTATCAGATGTCTAAACCAAAAGGATAACAAAAACCGTACTTTACGGCAAATGTCCCGAAGTTTAACCGACTGTTTATCTAGATCAATCTGCGCATCCTAAAAGGTTGATCTGGATCTGCACTGTTCGCCAATTAGTCAAGGTAGATTTCAAGATAATTCTGACAAGTATTGTTCATTTGGATACGATAGCCGGAATGTGCCGGCAGATGTTTATCAACATTAATCATAATCATGCTGAGGTCAAATATGCTCAACAATTGCAATCGATCGTGTGTTTGAAATACATGTGTGCCAGAGGGAAGGCGTGTTGCACCTGTTTTGATATAAAGAATAAAGCCAAATCGTGTTGGAAAGACATATAGACAATTAGCCTGACGACGAAGAAGCTATTTCTAAGTGTCTTATGACAAAAGCGGTTGGTGAAACAGAAAGACAAATACGTGTTTAAGGTACCTTTCATTGTTGGTGTGTCTAGAATATCATGATCTAATAGTTGACCCCACTGCATCAACATTGCTGAATGCATCGGTTCTAACATTCCACTGATTCCAGTTCGGTGAAGTTTGTTACTGATAATCCTAGGACTTGGCAACAATGTACCAGTTACACTGAACTGTCTTGGCTTACTAATATCTGCAAAAATGAAATTGAGCATAAAAACCCCACTATTTTAGCTGCGTCTGTTGATTTGCACCACTCAAAAACCAACAAACAAACCAACAAACTATAATCGTTTAAAACTACCCGGTTCTCATGCATCACATGACTATTTGTTTGTGATGCAGAAACTACATTCGACTGACTAAACTGACGTCATACAGGTAGACGCTTTCAACTTTCCACAGAGAAGCAAATAAGGCCACGCTTCATCCGAAAATAATGCGCAAAGTAGGCAAAAAGACAAAAAAATAATCCCCAGTAAACATAACATATGGTGGAAGACGCGTAATGAAAAATGTAATGTACTACAACAAATAACAATGAAATGTAATAAACAAATTATTCAACTTATTGTGTCAAAGATAAGAATATAATTCACTAACCGTCTTGTGAATGGGAGGAGTCACGAAAAAATAAGTTGAATATTCTCTATATCTTTTGTATTTGGGCATTTCAATTGTCATTTTCAGGTATGTACACTTTAATTATGTATATTTTATGTTTTGATCTGATGATAGACACTTTAGTTTTAAATGACAATTTAAGTATGATTTTGAGAACAGCAAATGTATTGCTGCTCTTATTGTTGGAAACAAAGCCCAGCTACTAAAAGCTATGTCATTAGATAATCATGCAGTCTGGCACAGTTTTGAGTTTACAATGTTCTCCACCAAACCTGACTCTGCTACATAATTAATAATTGAACTATGAGCACTTTGGGAAAGGGAGCAGTTAAATCAGATAACTATTGTAACGGTTTTTCAATTGTTCACGTTGTATTTCAAATATGCTGCCTACTAAACTATGTTCTATATGTGATAATTATTTGCAAACTGCTAGTATTGTCATGTTTGACTTGATGTTTTGAATCACATTGATGAAGTGTGCAGTGCATATGTCATTATCATCATGCACCTCTCGCAGAGTTAATTCCCTAAATCCCACTTGTCTGGGTGTCTGGATGGAGCCATATCGCTGTAGACCAACTTTATGTGAATCAATCAGCATTTCAAATTGTTTATTATGTACATAGACGATTAGACTTACTCTCTTTGTGACATTTGATTAAAGTAATAAACTTGTATTTGGCCATTACTTTCGTCATTTCCAGATTTAACTATTCGTGTAGCACCCTATACTTGTAGAGGTAGTTGTTGGTATAAACGTATAATGTAGCTAGGTGAACAACAGTATACGGACTATTGCTCTCTACAAAGAAACAGCACCGACAACCCTTTCGAAATCCCCGCTACATTATAGATGTATTCACCTTTTCAAACCAACTTGTTTCGCTTCAATCGAAGACGTTATAATTGCGTGACTGACAATGGCGCCCGGCCCCTATGTTACTTAAAATGTTTCGAGTCTCACCAAAATTTAATTGATCCGCCAATTATTCAAATATTTGTCATGAATGTAAGAGAAATGTTCACTTTTGATCCAATCAGGTCTATTTTCTACAAAATTGATTTTTGTCGAAGTTAAAACAAATTACTTCTGGATCTTAGAAAGTTTTCTGACAAGTTGGCGAACATTTAAGATCCAGATCAAGCTGTGTCGATGCGGAAGTTGGTCTGGTTCAACAATTATAAAAAAAAATGCCCTTCGTCGTAAACTGCTGGAATAAAGCTGAAAACCATTAATTTAGTAAGTTTTACAAGATGCTGTCTTCCATTATGTATAGAGATTTCTCTTTACCAAGATTTTGCAATGAAAACACTTATCACTCTGGTTTACTTAGTAAAAAAACGATAGGCATGTCCCTTTTGAAGCCACTTTACCAATACCGAACACATTCTGTTAAATGGATTGCATGACATCCAAAGGTCTTTTAACTGGTATTTTATATTATAATATATACATTCTTCTTTCCTTAAAATTACGAAAGTTCTGTGAATATAGAGATAACTAACTGCGAAAGAAAGTGCCATATACAATATGTTTGCGTGGCGAATATATGGCTGGATGTCCCTGGTTTTTACCACGCTCTCGGTGGTGAAATGGTCGAATGTCCACCTCGGATGCGGGATGTAACTGATTCGATCTCCGACAGGATCATTTCAAAGACTTTTTAAAGGATAGTAATGGATTTCTCTGCTTGGCGCTCAGAATGATAAGATAAGCCACACGACTGATTTGATGGTGGCAAATTAAATGGACCATAAGTACTGGTAAGTGACCTAGGAAATACTATGGTATAACGCACTTTCTTTAGCCTGGTACTGGTTAACTACTGTGTGATCGTGTATAAGTGTCATCGTGGTATAACTGAAATGGTTTGTAAACGGATTAAAACCTCAATAAAACAAAACTTACTTCGTTTTGGTTACATATGTGAAGATGTGTACATAGAGCTGGGTCTCTCACGCCGTGACATGTCAGACAAAACAGTTCATGAGTGTGGGTGGTGATGAAAGCAGGTACACCTACAATCCCTGAACACAGAAAAATACCATACACAAATAGTAAAATGTCTCACTTACAGAAGGATAAATGGACCAGAAGTACTGGTAACATACCAAGAAAAGAACTGAAACATTGTTCAAAGCGGCGTAAAACGTCTAACAATGAGAAACTTTGAATAATACCACCAGAAGCACATACGAATCTTTCGTTCTGTCAAGATTTCATGAACATAGATTTCCTCTTTACTTTTGTCAAATAATTGGTAGGAGAATACACTTACCGAAGGTAGCAATGATTAAAATTCCGAAAGGCATCATATATACTTTGTGTACTTGCCAGATTTGTATAATCCTTTCGTGGCGAATGTCTTATCTGAGAGTCCCATGCATAAACGACGGTCGTCATGTCTAAAAGGGCATAGAAAAGTATCCGTTTCCGTGCTCAAAAGGGTTTCGATCTGAAGAATTTGCCTGGAAATAAAGGGGCCCAGTTGTTGTTTTAATATTTTAATACAAGGACGATCCACGTATCCGGCTCTATACATATTTGGCATTAAGTCTAACTACTAAATTTGAAAATAACTTTCGGGTATTTATGACAAGTGTAGAATATGCCATTAAATAACATTTACTTTATTTGACAGTGGTTTCTTAAATTGTTCGTTGATTAATTGGCGAACAAGTACAATAACGATACGACACCGGGTGCTCAGAAGTGACGTTTTGCGCAAAAGCATTCTACATCAGTTTGACCAATATGGTTACCGTATTTATGCTTAATTAACAGCTCTGATGTTGTGCTTCCTTTTTTCGATAATGTCAATCTAACTCAAAATTTGCAAACCTGGCGCTACACTGTTCGTAAATTAGTCTAAAAAGATTTCAACTAAACGTCTGTAATCTATATTTGGATCTTTAGCATGGATACACTGGAAGGTCTTTTTCAGCATTTGCAATAATGACGTAAAGGTTGAATTTCCTGGTGCAAAATTCAATTAGATTAAGCAATTACACTCGTGTGTCATTGTTGGTTTGGGTAATTATAGTGTATGTTATGTTGTATAAGGCACGAGAGCTGTTCAATATATCCACCAACCAAGGCTATGGTGTTATCCTGAGCATTGGACACGATTGCTTTGGTAAACGATATCGATCCAGATAAGCCTGTGCATCCTTGTCTGATTTAGATCTACACTGTTCACATATTACTTACACAAAGTTGATAGAACATTCTGTCAAATTGTGCATATTCTGATATAATTGAGCAGATGGAAAGATTATCTAAACCTACATAATTCGGAAATGCCAACTTGTACCTTTTATCGTGCTCTGGCTCATGTATAAAAGCAAGACTATAGTGATATAAAAACACGCCTACGTATTTACTTATCTCGTAGTGTATAACAATGACTCCGTCGATGTCAAGTGGTCTGCGTTGTAACATTGGACTCGGGCGTCAAAGGTTCTACAACTATAAGGGGGGTGTTACACATGTATCTCGAATAAGAGAACTATCGTCGTGATATAACTGAAATAATATTGAACATGTCGTAAATCATGCTTACCGGAATAAGACTTTACTTAAAACAGCAGGTCAAAGCAAGTATAAGTATCTTGCCCTATTTCAGACGTCTGTTATCATAACGTTTATACTAATAGTTATACTTTCATTTATAAAAGAATTCCACATGTTTTCAATGTTTCGACAGCCGTCTAGTGCAGAGTCAACATGCGTCTGCAAGAGAAACAGGATTAAGAGAAATCACTATCAGACATTAAAACCTAAACACGCACATCGTTGTCATTTTAGCCGTCTAGCGACAAATGAGCCGTCCTGCGATAAAACCAACATTGTGTACTCTGCGTGAAGTATCCACCCGGAGCATGCCGCGTAGGCTATCCCGGACAGACGATTTTCGCCTCCTGTGGATTTTCTGTTTCGAGAATCATTACTCTATACCTCTATCCCCCTGAGACGTAATGTGTCGGCCCGGATCA
>JAUELF010152337.1:0-14917 GCA_031471495.1 Clinocardium nuttallii | reverse complement strand
GATCCATGCAGAATTACGGTTTCCATGGCACTGAAAAAAACTGCCAAACTGGTTGGCAGATTTTCAAATAATTTTCTAGAAAAATTACTTAGATGACCCTCTATCAGCTTCCTTCAAGCCATTTTGCCTTCTATGGCTATAGTGAAAACCTAAAATATCTTCTCCTCCAAAAGTGTCAGGCTGATTTTCAAATAATTTTCTAGAAATGTTCCTTAAGTGACCCACTATCAGATTCCTTCAAGCCATGTTGATTAGTCAACACACATGACTGCCACAGGGAAGTGGGTGGGTGTCTATTTTGCCTTCTATGGCTATAGTGAAAACGTAAAAGATCTTCTCCTCCAAAAGTGTCAGGCCGATTTTCAAATAATTTTGTAGAAATATTTCTAGGGTGACCCTCTATCAGATTCCTTTAAGCCATGTTGATTTGTCGGAAACAATGGCCGTCAGGGGGCGTGGCTTAAATGGCTAAAGTGAAGGGGGAAAAAAACAGGTGAGCGATCCAGGGCCATCATGGCCCTCAGGTGAGCGATCCAGGACCATCATGGCCCTTTTGTTTTTATTCACTGTATTCAAATATTTCACTTTCATTTACATTTCTTATTGGTCTGCTGCAGATTTGTTGTATATGGGAAAGGGTAAACTATTGTCTGCTAAAAGGGCCTGTCACACACTTCTGATGTACCTTGCCAGGACTAAACAGGAGCACACAATTAACAACGTTGAGAAAATCGTTGAAGCGCCGTCGAGAAAGCATTTGAAATATCACAATAGGCCATAGCATATAGCTAAGAACGCTAGTACATTGTTAGTACATTGGAAGGGTTACAGTATCATCTGTACCAGTACAGTACACATTGAGGCCGCTGATATTTTACAAGGTGCTACCGGTATTTTCTACCCAATTAACGAAGCCATATCAGAGTACTGCCGTTGTAGTTCTGTTGCTCCCTCTGGCAGTGCAACGGCAGACATTTTTGAGCATGTTCAAAAATTTATATCATAGCCCGCCGTTGCTAATCTTTTCCCAGATGTTCTGACGATGTACTGCCATTCTTAGCAAAGTGATACAGCTGCGCTGCTGTACTAGTACCCAATCCCGAAAATTGCTAACTTTGTGCTCCGGTATAGCTCCGACAAGCCAAATCGGCTAGGTCTGACAGGCCGTTCAAGAATAGCTTAGAAAATAGCTGTAACATACTGAATATAGCTGTAACATACTGAATATTAGTAACACAGTATTAGAAAACATTGTTGCCAATAGCAGATATATAACTCCATTTGAACTGGTGCAAAAAGGCATGAAAACAGACATGGTAAGTGACCATGTAGATGTGACCAAAATATTGTTCGAATTGGTGTTGATTTTCAATGAATTATTGTCTAATATTGTTAAGACTTTCAAAAATCATACTATTTATTTATCCTTTTTGTTCTGAATAATTGAGACTGTCCCACATACAACAAATCTGCAGCAGATGATTTTGAAAACATCAAGAAATGAAAGTACTCTTTTTCTGCTATTGCCACATTTGTTTAAAAATGTGTCTGCTGCAGAAGCATCAACTTGTGTCTGTAAGTGGAAAAGGGTTAATTAAGCAATAACTAAGCAATATGTTTTTTGATAAACCCAATCCTAGGCTGTTTTGTGTCAAATCATTCTTAAGAATAACAATTCACCCATTTTGGACTGGTTTCAGAAATATATAAGATGGCTGATTTCCAAACTGAAGCAATTCATATAGACTGGTTTCAGTCTTATTTTAACATCACACAATGGGAAACTAGTTTGTTACACAAAGTACAAAATGTAATATCAAATGAAAATAAAATGTAAATAGAAACTTTCTGTTTACAGGGCAAGTCGGAGTTCATAGGGCGTGCTGTGTGCAAACCTGTTGTAAAATTGAGTTACGAAAAATATGAAAGTCCAAGATTTCCTCCGAGTCTAGAATGGTGGGATGTATGCAGGGGACCAGACAGGGCTGGAGAGTTATTGGCCACTTTTGAATTATTGCAGGTTGGTACCCATTTTCTTACAAGTCCTACTTTGATGGAAAGGATTTGGCTTTTCTTTGCATTCTCCAGAAAAATGGAATCAACTCTTTCTAAAATTCAACTAACTTTCAGCAGTCAACTTCCAAAACATCTAGGCAAAGCTATGGAGAATCTCTAAATTAATGTATCGTCACTGAATAAAGTTGAAAACATTGTGGCAAGAGGAGAATTGGTCATTATGCTTACACTCCTTTCCAAATGTGACTGCTGCAGAAGCCCCAAATGTGTCTGCATTTTTGAAAGAGTTACTTAAAACATTATGTTGGGAGAAAAGGTCAGAAGGTAACTTATAGTTATCTGGTCAACATGGACAATCAACCCCTGGAAGTTACTAGTAGATTGTGCATATATAGCTGTGAAATGAGAGAAAAAAACTTTTAACATATTTTTTTGTCTTTGTAGGGAAAAAATAAATGTGTATGATTAAAATTCAAAGTGATACATTGATTCTGCTTCACAAAAGTTTCATGACACCTTCTGTGAATGATAAGTTAAAAGTGCAGAGCCAGATCAGATTACATTTCCAGAAGTTATCTGCTATATATGTCAAAATTTAAAGTTTCATATAAATTCGTAAATTGTTATTTTGTCTCTGGTGGTGGTAAAATTTGTTTTCCTCTATGACCTGACTATATTGTTCTTGTTGGTATTGATATAGTGAAAACATGTTGCTTCTTTCATAACATATGTGTATATATGACACATCTATCGTCTCCCTTTGATGTTTTTCCCACAATATCTTTAAAACAATTAGAATCTTACTTTCTTTAAACATGCTCCCTAGTGCATGGTTTTAATAAATCATCTGCCTGAGAAGCAGAAGAATAACCAAAGACTTGTGTGTTGAGATCTGGTGCAATAAAGCCAGCAAAAGCATTTAAGTGTTTGCTGTAATATCATTGAAATATTGTTGAAAATGGCATTCAGAACCCAATAAATTAATTAGTCAAATTCACATCACAATTTATGCCAGTAGATTCTTCTAAATTGCAAAAAATTAAGCAATTTTAGGAAAAATAAAAGATATTTCATTCAATGATATATGGGCATCTCACAACAAGTTGACCTCAAGCAATTAAAGATATTTTCATTCAATGCTATATATGCCTAATGGACATCACAACTCTAATACGACCTTAAGTGTCTTCGCAGCCAGGAAAGATAATGATAAGCCAGCACACATTCTGATCTTTCTTATATTGTGATACATGAATCCTGAAAGTCATTGAAGAAAGGTTATGCCCTATTTAAGTGCCCTCTCAACAAGCAAGTAATTCCATCGTCATCAACATCAGTTTAAATATTCTTGAAGGTACCATTTCGTGTGACCATGCTCATTTTACTTGAGGGTGTGGTGTAGTCCACTTTTCAAGTAAGCTGTATTTTGCAATAACTAGATTTGCAATAAAGTGTAATCATGCTTATAGTTTATTTATTGACCCCTATGAAAAGTTAGGGCACTGATTCAAAACATGTTTTTGCACAGATCAGTCCAAGCTGTTGACATTATAATACCTTGGTTGACACAGAAAATAATTTGCTTAAATAAATTTGCTATTTTGAAAAGCTTTGTACAGTTTCATAATATGTGTGTTTTAACCCTTTGAAATTTAAAATATTTTTAAACTTTTTTGAAATATTAATCCTTTCCTACATAAAAGCGCAGCTGCTGTAGACAACTTTTGAAAACATTGTTGCAAAAAGGAGTATTGCTCGTAATTAGCAATTTCTTCTTTTGCCAAAATGTTTTCAACTCTTGTTTCTTTTTCGTCGTCTGCTACAGATTTTGTGTATGTTGGAAAGGGTTGAAATGTTTTTACTATGCATGTAGTAGAATTTAGATGGTGAAAAAGTTGATACCCATTATTTTGGTTATTTATTGCTTTTCATTAAACAGAAATTGGTTTACTCAAATCAGAATTTCACAGTTATGAACAAAGATTCTAAAGCTTAAGAAAGACCTATTTCGAGTATATTTTTCATTTCCAATTTATTAACCAAGTGTTTTTATGCTAGAGGAAAATATGCTCTTTCTATTTTGTGGCAGTTGTGTAACAATTTGTAAAAACACCTTTTTATATAACTCAAGAGGTTTGTTTGGGACCTTCATGATTGCATAGAACATGTTTTTGAGATTACCCAATATAACAACTTTCTTGAAATATTGACCCAATACATATAAGAAATTTCTTGAAATTGTTCAATATAAAAACTTTCTTGATTACCGATATAAAAATAATTTACCACCAATTTATTACCTTTGGTTGGCCGGAAATGTTCATATAAGCAAAACATGGCCAATCAAAGGTTTGCTATATTGGACTGGTTCTTGATTGAAAGTTAAAAGCCAAATAGACCAATATAATTTCTTCTGTCATAATGAATCTTCACTGGTTTTGTTTTGTCGTAATTTTCATAATCATGCTGCCATATATTGTCACCAATGGTTACAATTATTGTGGAATAAGTCTGGTACAATTCTGATTTATCATCAAATAGTAGTCAGAAATTTAAGAAAATATTGTCATAACCTTCAGGAATTGTAGACCAGTCAAAATGAAGATAATCTTTTAACAGTATCCAAAGTTTCTCCTTTTCACTGTTTTGTTATTCAAGCAATATAAAATGTTTTGATCAGATGTTAAATTTAAAAAAGTTCAGCATACACGATACTTTCATCATTTTATGAAAACAATTAGAATTTTACGAAAATTGGTGTGTTAATTGATAGCTTATTACAGAAATATGAAATTAAAATATGGGGTAACCAGGCTTGGAAAAGTTTCCCCGCCATTTCTTCTGTATACAACATACTTTGGCAAATGTGACTGCTGTTTCCATGGCAATGTAATATATATATATAGGTTTTTTTATTTTTCAAATTTTATTTTTAGTTTTACATTATTTGTTTGACAACACTTCACTCTTTATATGACTAGAAGAATAAAAGGTAAAAATGTAGCCAGCATGAAAAATGACATTATTAAAAATAATTCAATAAATACAATGCATAAAAAATCATTTAGATTTTTTTTTTAATTTGCATAAATATAGTTCAAGCATTACTTTATAAAAATTTAACTTAAAAAAATCATTGGTAACCAGACTTCTTTTCAAATAAAATAAAAGTGTGTTGTGTTTATATTATCACCGTTTGTCCGATGACTAATACTTTTAAAGTGTCTTTAAGATCTTTCTTTTGCAAATCTACCATCAGAAAAGGAGAGACCATGTGCAATTTAGTACTTCATTATATGACCTAAAAATAAATGCTTTCTAATTGGTACTGTACACAATTCATGAACCAAAATATATGTAATACGCCATGGCCAATACATCATAGCCATGTTTATGACATCAATTGTATAGTGTATAGTATGACTGTGACATAAAATATATGTTTTTATGCTGCTTAATTTCGAGCATTATTTCAGTCAAGTTGCAGTTTTTATGTCTTAAAAAGCATTAAATAGATAAAAGAATTATTTATTTTATGGCTTAGATAAAAAGAAAAATTATCCATGATCAATGCTATTTCATTTTTGCTATAGATCATTAGGTACTATGGTGGGCAGTGATAGGATGTTGAAGGCATTTAATTTATCAGTACATGTAGCACTTGAAAACCTGTGGAATATGAAATGATTTTAATCATATAATAAAATAATTGCCAACTAAAGAGCCATGATACATGATCTGAAAATTAATATGATTTACTGCTTGTGAATATCAGATCATATACCATAGCTCACCAGTCCATAATTGTATAATATTGTAACACCCCTTGTTGCTATAGTAATACCATAGTAACCACATGTATGTTTTATTTCTGGACTTGTTGTGTTATAATGTAGTTTCCATTCGATGAAGAGGAGTTACAGCTAGCGTTACGTACACCTCCGTATGCAAGGAAACGGATTCGGGTATATGACACTTGTGACCTTGCTAGAATTTCTTGACCTTTTTTATTAAACTTCTTTTGACCTTTAGATATAGAGGCATATTTTTCTGTGAATCATTTCTTTTACAGTAATGGGTGTACAGTCGGTTTGATCTTGCTCTCAAAACCAATTTAACCCTTTCCCACATACACCAAATCAAGAGGAGGCAACTTTGAAAACATTGAGGGAAAATTATGGAAACTCTCTATATACGTAAAGGAGTTGAATACATTGGGGTGAAAGGCGAAATTGCTCATCATGAGCAACTCATCTGGCCATAATGTTTTCAAAATGGGTCAGCTGCAGAGGCCTCAAAATGCATCTACATGTGGTAAAGGGATTATATAAATTTAGGAATCTGTCTTTATTGACTTTTAAATTGCTATGTTCAACAAATATTTAAAAAAAAACAAATCTCTAAAATTATTATTTTTGAGAGATGTTATTATACTTTACACAGAGAAATATGGCTGTTTTTTGAGATTTTACAGTAATAATGGGATGCCAAGATGTAATTTAAATATACGCATAGTTTTAATTTGAAAAGACTTCATATACAAATAAATACATGTGGCCCATAAAATGTTGGAATATGGTCCTTTTATTTTTTTCATATGCTATATTATATAGCTATTTCACAAAAATAATTAATCTTATTAACATAAAATACCTATGATAGTTCAAAATATGCAGACCAGAGTTACTTCGAGATTAAATCGTTCCCAAATACAACAAATCAGCAGCAGACTTTGAAAATGGGACATTTTGAAAACATCTAGACAAAAATTGAAAGTGACAGCATTTATTGAAAAGAGTTGAAAGCATTTTTTCAAAAGGAGAAATTACTCGTAATTAAAATCCATTTCACGTTTTAAAACCAAACCTTGTCTGCCACAGATGCATTTGCAAGTTGGAAAGGACGGGTAAAGGTGCTAAAACTTGATGCCAAACTACACTTTCAAAGAAATCTTTTGTTTTTGAAATGAATGAAAAGTGAAAGATGTAATCTTTTGAGTGAGATTTTATTAGAGATAGAAACTTCACAGATCCAAACAAAGTTGTTTCGATTGCGCTTCAAATGGTATAACAAATCTGTCATTTTCCAAACTCTGTGATAATTGGTACCTAATTTTACAATGTCAGTGTATTTTGTTATATCTTGGCAAAGACGATCGCATATTTTATCTTTTGCACCAGTTTTTTAGAAGTTTGATGTTTGCACAAATTTGGATGGGTAAAAGCAGGGACATCCTACATCCCTGGTAAGATCTAGGTAGAATATATTTGTTACAAAGAATCTGTTTATTCTCAACAACTAATTGTGGATGTTAACCCCTTCCTACATTCAACAGATCTGCAGTAGACAACTTTGGAAAACATTTAATAACAAATCTGAAATATCTCTATAATGAAAGAACAATTATTGAATAAAGTTGAAAACATTGAGGCAAATGGAGGAATTGTTTTAATGTGAGCAACTTCTCCTTTTGCAGAAATGTTTTTAAAAGTCGTCTCTTTCAAAGGCATAAAAAAACGTCTGTTTGTGGGAAAGGGTTAAGTCAAACCTTTAAGAACTTACTTTACATGATATGATATTTGTATAGTGATCTGAGCCCAAAGTGTTACATGGCGATATGTAGAATCTTAAAAGAATAATTCAGATACAGGTTTAAAATTGCTTTGTGGAGGAAAAAATTAATTTCTCAAAAAATGTGAAAGTCACTTTTATTTAGGATTTTGGATGAGTATATATATTTCAGGTTTTGGGTTAAAATCAAGGATTTGTTTAAATTATTTTGAATAAAGATTTAAAGAAAATTGTTCTTTTTCTTTGACATTATAGATATAACCATTAGCAATGGTGCAATATGTTTCATTGAACAAAACGGCTATTAATTCTACCAAATTATATTTTTTCCTACTCAAATAATCTGTACTACAGGCTCGTCAACCTTTTAAAAGATATTGACCAAATCTTGTAATTTCAACTTTTGTATTAGGTTAAACCATAAATGGTACTGAAATTAGTATATATGTATTCCTTTCTCACATTTAGACAGGTTTTGACGCATCTGCAGCAGACAACTTTTAAAAGACATTTTGATAAAAGGAGATATTGCTCATTATATGCAATTTTTCCTCTTGCCTCTAAGTTTTCAATTTGATTTAATGATTCGTCTGCTGCATATTTGTTGTATATGGGAAAAGGTAATAAAATTAATAGACATTTAGATAGATAGAGATAATCATTGTTGGTAGATTTCTGTCAAATTCTCTCTACCTTCTTAAAACCATTTCCTTGTTCAAGGGAAAGAATCTAATTTTCTACGGGTGTTGTTTCTCCTTTCATATTTTCAAACAATCATGGCGAGTGTGATAAAAAGTCCTTCAATAGCTGATTCTAATTTATTATAGTTTCTTGGTTTCCACTAGTCTGCCACAAAGATTTCTGTATGATAATATATGTCTTTACACACACACTTGCATCATGTTCAATTTTATACATGAACTTCAAAGCATGCCTTTGTAAACATGCTTTTTTGGTTTGAAAAGATAATATATCAATATGCAAGCCTATTTTTCTATGTGGCAAGTTATTGATGATGGTCAATTCCGTCTTGCAAAATTGATGTCTATATAAATAATGCATAAATACTTTCGCAATTTTAAATTTTATGCATACTACAATGTCTTGGAACAAAATGCATTTGAGCCGTCCCGCGAGAAAACCAACATTGTGGACTCGGCGTATAGTATCGATCCAGGTCAGCTTAAGCTTGCCGCACTGGCTAACCCAGACAAGACACTTTTCGATCCTGTAGATTTTCTGTTTCAGGAGTCATTACTCTATATCTCTATCGCCCCAAAGACGGAATGTGTCGGACCGGATTATAAAGCCTGTGATCATTACATTACTATAACATTGGTTTTCTCGCGGGACGGCTCTTTTGTACATAATTTCTAAGCATGCAGCAGTATCTATCACATCATTTTGCTTAACAATTTTTTAATTGCAAACCTTTATACAACAATTTATCTTTTTTCTGCAGAAGCGGTCAGATCCGGTATTATAACTATCATTCTGTTCCCCCTGTCCTTTTGCTAAAGTTATAATTTTTGTGCCACCATAAAGGCTGATTATAAACAAAATTAAATTCACAATTTTGATTTTTGCAATTTTTTGTGGCACCTTCAATTGTTTTTCATGCACAACAATTAAAGAATATTGTAACTTTTTCGTTACAAAAATCTTCCACATATATAAACACTTATCCTTAGTTGTCTATTATTCTTCGTTTTCTAGCTGATCTGAAGACAAAGTTAGCTTTAATGTGATCACTCTGTGTCTGTCAATAGTCCAGCATGTGTTAACAACAACACTTTCTTTAAATGACAACACCTCCATTTTCCATTTGAGTTGCTCAACAGAACTAGTTCATTTAATTCAAATCCATGCAGAATTCTGGTTGTCGTGACGACAGAAAGACAAGAATTCTTCTCTTCTTAACTTCAACCCACATAATTGACAATTCTCAATCAGAAAACTGTGGAAATCTCTGCATGCAAAAAACTATTTTCAATTTCTGCTTTTATCACAATGGTTTCAAAAGTCTTCAACTTCACATAATAACACTTGATTTTTTGTTAGTGACCACCATACAAAATTACAGAAAGCAATATATTGTTGATTGGCCAATAAAACGAGGGCACCAGGTAGTGCACCAGTTTTCAGCAAGGGGCTTGTCAGAGCAAATTTCTATAGTAGGCGAATTCCGAAGACACTTATGAAATCAGATTAGACTGTAATCAGGCGTTATTGTAAAAGTCTTATTACAATATGGGCAATGAGTTACTTCAAATATCTCTTTCTACGGTAGCTTTTTATTACTGAACACTATTTCGGGTTCAGAGAGATGTCTTGTTATCGGCCTGCCTTGGCATTAGGAATTACTGAACACTTTCGACTCCCTCGGCAGCAGACAACTTTGTAAACATATAGACAAAAATGTTTCAATTCTCTTTAATCGAAGGTATGATTGCTGAAAAAAGTTGAAAACATTGTGCCATAGGAGATATTGCTTGTTTTGAGCAATTTCTGCTGTGGTCACTATAATGTTTTCAAAAAGTCGTCTGCTGCAGAGGCATCAAAAAGAATCTATTATGTGGGAAAGGGTTAACTGTCATCTACTAGTCTTGACTCCTTCTCACACCTTTCACTTACTGACATACTTGCAGGGGAGACACATGTTCCTACTAACAATATTGTATTTAATACAATCTTTGAAAATCTCTTCTGAAACAAATGGGACAATTTTAACATGATTTGGTGACCCTCTATTGTAATACCTAAGTCAAAGTTGATTGGCCAAAACCATGAATACTAGGTGGTGATACAGATTAAAGTGATATTATTCTTTTATGCATATATTTTGTGAGACATTCAACACACATTGCTAAAGTTAAGTTGATTTAAACATGGTCACCAAGGTTTGCAGCAGCTTAAAAAAATACTGTACATGTATTATGCATCTTTGGTTTGAATATAATTCTTCTTTTAACCCCTCCCATTATATAACAAATCTGCAGCAAATGACTTTGAAAACATGAAGAAACATTATGTAAATCTCTACCAATTAAAATATAAATATTGAATAAAGTTGAAAACATAGTGATGCATCAGCAGCAGATGTGACTTTTGAAAGCATTGCGGCAAAAGAGGTAAATGCTCATAATGTAAAACAGAAATGAGCAAATTCTCGTTCGCTAAAATCTGATCAACTCAATTCAATATTTATGTTTCCTCAATTTTTGCGTTGATGCCTTGATGCTGTAATAGGCATCTGCTGCAGATTTGTTGTAGGAGGAAAAGGATTTAAACATGGTTATCAAAGGTGCCAGTTTTACGCATATAAATTACCTAGTCTGTACCGCCCCAGTGGTGTAGTGGAAAAGCGGCAACATCAGGTGCAGGAGGAGGCAGGTTTAATCCCCGGCCGAATCATACCAAATACCCTAAAAATGGTAGTAATGGCTGCCTTCCTTATGCCCTGGGTTTTGGGGTTAGCATATTAGTTTAACTCGGCTGTTGTCAGGATAAATCGACATGTAGTACTGGTCACCTACCCAGGCAATGCAGTGCTATAACTGAAATATTGTGAAAGCGGTAAAACACCAAATGATCAAATAATTTGTATTGGATTCAGGTGAGTGATATCAGGGCCATGATCGCCCTCTTTCTTTTGATTAACGTTGAATAAAATAGCAGTGATTTTTAACCAGGTTTGCAACAAAGTTTGAACCTGCTTTTGAGAATGGAATTGTCTTTGCTTTGTCATGAAGCCAGACTGGCTTTCGTTTCTGCTTAATACTACTAGTCCACATACAAATGCTTTCTGGAATATCTGCATTAGACAACTTTTGAATGAAAATAGTGTGGCAAAAAGTGAAATTGCTCATAGGGAATGAGCAATTTCTCTTTTGCCACAAAGCTTTCAAATTTATTGAGATTTTTCACATCTTTAGCTCATTCGTTTTTTGGAAGAAAAAAGTTGATGTTTTTTTGTGATACCATTGGCATCATCATCGCCTGGTGTTTCTATGGGTCGTCCCAAAACTTGAACTTAACCTTATAACTGAAAAAACGTTTAATATTTTCAAATGAAATTGGTACACATGTTCCTAGGACCAATACACTTGTCTATACCAAGACTTAGAAATAAGTAGACAAGTGTTGGCATTCGCTTGCGACGCTCTTGTCCCATAGATCATTTCAAAGTTGTCTGTTGCAGAATTGTCATATCTGGGGATTCATACGAAGATAGCTTAGAAAAAAATGAAGACTGGAATTGTTTTGGTCAAGGTCTTTGTAATGAAGGAAAGATCACCTGTGTTTTGGTCAGAGTTGAAAACCTTGTTAACATGGTCAT
Source organism: Clinocardium nuttallii (assembly GCA_031471495.1). Lineage (NCBI taxonomy): Eukaryota > Metazoa > Mollusca > Bivalvia > Cardiida > Cardiidae > Clinocardium > Clinocardium nuttallii. Next base: position 2,991 of record JAUELF010152337.1, on the reverse strand, counting down.
ACTGTGATTCTTGTCCAAAATGCTTGATAACAATTCACAGGAATCACATGATGAATTTTGTTTTGTCAATTTCATATTTTGTTTGCAGAATGAAAAAATACGTTTCATTAGGGTACATTTGTAGTGGTCCACTTTGAGAACTGCTGAAGAAATGCAGTATTGTATGCATTTGGAAAAAATCATTTGCAAACAGAGTTGAAAACATTTTAGAGAATCGAGATATTGCTTCTTTTGAGCAAAATTCATTTTCAGAATTGTTTTTAAAATTCGCCTGTTGCAGATGCAATAAAGAAGGCAACGATATTTCTGATTATTGGTAAATAGAACAAAAGCTTAAAAACTGTTAATGTCTTTATTTAACCATTTCTCACATCCACAGATCTGCAGCAGACGACTGAGATTTTCTAGACAAAAAAATCTTTATTTATGAAGGAAATTTACTTGCCGAATAGAGTTTAAAACATTGTTACAATAGAAGAGATTGCTCATTATGAGACATTTCTCCTTTTTCCACAATTTTTTTGAAAGTCTTGACGACAACACATCAGAATGTAACAATATTCGGGAAAACTTTCCAAATTCTGAAAATTTATTCAGATAATTTATCCCATAGGCAGGAAAACCCCCCCAAAAAAACCTGTTGAATACAGTTTTGTAAATTGTGTAACAGCAGTTTCAGAGATTGATGGTAGACTTACTTGTTTTTTCAATATTTGTTGGTAATTTCTAATTTTAGCTTGCTGCCTTTGGTGATATGGATGGGGAAGATTTACCTCCCTTGGAACTTCCAAATGAAGCTCACGGACAGGATCGGGGACCAATCATGCCTGTACCTAAGGGCATAAGGCCGATTCTCAGCAAACACAGGATTGAGGTATTCTACATAGTGTCATGGTATTAATTAACCCTTTGACACTTCTGCAGCAAACTTTGGAATTGAAGTTAATTCAGTTAAAATGAATTATCAATATAGATACTAAATATTAGAACATAAGAAAATACATTATCATACAGAGTTCTGGACATGTCCTTGATCCTTTCACAAATATAATACATCTGAAGCAGATGCAGACGACTTTGAAATCATCAAGCCAAAAATATTCAAGATCTAAATAAACGAAAGGATAAGTTTTCAATAGAGTTCAAATCATTGTGACAATAGGACAAATTGCTGATTATGAGCAATTTCTCCTTTCTCCACAGTGTTTTCAAAAGTCTTCTGCTGATGACGCATTGAAGTGCCTCTGCAAGCGGGGAAAGTCTTAAATCTTTTTTTGATATCAGAATCCCCTCTTGTCTGCACTCAAAAGAATGTAATCAGTCAGACAATTCTGTTAAACCCTTTCCCTCATACAACAATTCTGCACCAGACGACTTTGAACATGTTTTGTCTTAAAGTAGAAAATCTCTCTAATTGAATGGATAACCTATGACAAAAGTGGAAAACATTGTGTCGAAAGGAGAAATTGCACGTTTTGTGCAATTTCTTCTTTTGTCACTATGTTTTCAAAAAGCCGTCTGCTGCAGAGGCGTCAGAAAGCGTCTATATGAGGGAAAGGGTTAATTAAATGCTTCAATGTAGAACTTAGTTGGGTGATAAGTGAGGGGGAAAATACCTGTTTATTCTTCTTTTTGTCTTGACTTTTGATTAATTTGATATATTTCAGGTATTGTTTTGGGGTCTGAGGAACCTCAAGCGGGTCCAGTTGACCTCTGTAGACAAGCCTCGTATTGACATTGAGTGTGCCGGACATGTGTTGCAGTCTGCTTGTATCTTGAATTGTAAGAAAAATCCAAACTTCAGTGTACCAGTCAAATATTTTGATGTGGTAAGTTTCACACAGAACACTGGAACAGTGGTATCATTGAATGTCTTATTTATCCCTTTCCCTCATATAGCAGTACTATAGTAACCTACCTAGGAAATGCTATGATATCGCCAGCCTTGATTAAGGACCTGCATATGTATAAAGACATAATATTATTTGCTCATGCTTGGGAAATGTTTGGTAAATTTCTGCAACTTCTATAGTCATTCCTGGTTTTGGATTTGCACTTGCAATTATTTTTAAAAGTAGTCTTTATAAATGAGAAACAACAACATTTTTATGCAGACCAAAACTAGACTTCACATATGTGAAGACTGATCTTGGTTTTGTCTAAAGTCACATTTAGCTTGATAAGGAATATATATTGATTATTAAAAATGCATGGATCTTTATGTTACAGGAATTGCCAGAAAATGAACTGTACTGTCCGCCCATCACAATACGGTGTGTGGACTGTCGTAACTTTGGTCGTTACGTTCTGGTCGGGACTCATGTTATCAACTCCATACACAAGTTTATGTATGTACCAACAACAAAGAAAGCCAAACAAGCTCTACAAAAACTTTTCCCAGGTAAGTCAATGAAAAATTGCTTGATTTTGGCAATTTCTTGTTCTCCTGTAATGTTTTTCAAAATTGTTACCTGTTAAGTCGGCTATATCAGAGCAAAGATGTAGGTAAGTAGACTTCAATGAGAAAAAAGTAAACACTTTTAGAGAGTTTGTATTCTCTGATTCCTCAAAGGGGAATGTGTGCTCCGACATTTGATTGCTTTTAAGGCAATGTGTGCATATGATTGGAAAAAAAGGAAGGTGTTTTCAGACAATTGATTGGTCAAAAGGGAATATGAACTTGTGATGGTCCCAACGATCCGAAGTGGAGGTTATTATTTAAAAGATGGAAGATTATGCTGTCTGGGGAAAAACATTGTTATGCGATCTTGGGATCTGCAATAAGCTATTTGGTTTCTGTCTCCAGAAAAAAAAAAGGTTCATTGATACAATGAAAGGGTATACAGTCGAACCTCGTTAATCCGGAAAATTCGCAGTCCGGACATAATTTTCAAGGAACGGATTTTTTATGCTTTATTATTCTTCGTTAATACGGAAATTCGCGTTCCGGATCCGGAAGAAAAAAATCGGGAACGAAGTGACCATTTACAC
>JAUELF010152227.1:0-14919 GCA_031471495.1 Clinocardium nuttallii | reverse complement strand
ACCCCTCTACCTGTACCCCCTCGACATGTACCCGCGGTACCTGTACCCCCTCTGCATGTACCTTTACATGTATCCCCTCTATCTGTACCCCCTCTACATGTACCCACTCCACATATACCCCCTCTCCACATCCATGTTGGTTAAACAATTTATGAAGTCCAATATGTTCGTCATTACTTAAGACATTCCACTTAATTAAAGTATTTCAATTATCATTATTCATGATCAAATAATCAATGTCATAGGTCATGTAATGAAGTCCCATAAGTCGGACCTTTATTTCTTTGAAATATAACTAAATTAATTAGGTTTATTTTGTATTTTCAGCTGCTTGTCCAGAATGCTATATATGGGGTCGTAATCGGTATATCTCTCGCATTTCCGATCCTTATAATTGCGACAGGAAATATCATTGTGGGAACATTAGCAACGTTTTCTCTGTGCTGTTGTACCGTGTGTGTGATCGGCGTCATACCACTTGGAGGATGGAAGCTTGGTGTGAGTAAAACACTCCTGACCTGGATTTTCGTTGTAGCACTTAGTTTCTAGTAACCCATTTTGACACAGCTGCAAGCAAACAACTTTTAATAACAGTACTACTCACCATGAGCAATTCATTCATTTGTGACAATGTTTTCAATATTTTTCAATAATGATACGTCCATTCGTAGATATCCTTCCATGATGGTGTTTTAATGTATTCGGTGTGGTCTGTTGCCGATAATTTCTTCTGCTGTAAAGGACTTTTGATCATTATTTAATTGGACCTGATGCGTGTCAAGCAGACAGAAGTCATGTTGCCAATGCAATATAAACAGTTAGTGATGAATGTGTGCATTCGTAAGGTGTCTCGGGAATCGTCCCTGTCTGCCCACCTGTCATAATGATATATATATATATTTTACATCCGTCGTAAACTAGAAATCATTTATTCTTCTTATTTTCCTTCTTCTTCTTCTACTTTCTTCTTCTTCTTCTTCTACGTCTTCTTCTTCTTTTCCTTGGCAAGCAGAGTAACATGGTAAGAACTGCGACTGACTGGCTTGTGTCAGAATAACCTATCCAAAAATACTGGTAACATACCAAGGTAACTCAGTGAGGTATAACTGAAACACTGTTGAAAGCGGCGTAACACACAGAACAATCAATCAAACAATCTTCGTCTTCTTCTTCTTCTTCTCCTTCTTTTCCTCCTCCATATCATACTTCTCCTCATTTGCTTTATCCTTCTTCTCCTCCTTTTTCTTCTTATTATTTTTATCCTCATTTTCCTTTCATTAATGTATTTAGATTTCAATCTATATAGCATTGGTGTACAATGCCGACTGATAGCAATCAGTTGATATGTAAGTGTAAAGAAAGCAACTACGGTCTCTTACGACACATATTTCCTTCTTTTATTCAGTACTTAGAATCGTTGAACACGTGTATGGTTGTTGGATTATCCGTGGATTACGTCGTACATCTCGCCCAAGCATACAGTCACTCTCTATACCCGGACAGACTTTCGAGGACAAAGGACATGTTAGAAGAAATGGGTACTTCCGTTTTGTTTGGCGCCTTAACAAGTCTTGGAGCCGCCATGTTTATGTTTTTTGCCATCATCACGTTCTTTAACCAGTTTGCGGCTTTCATGTTCTCCACAATCGGATTTTCTCTGCTTTTTTCGCTGCTCATGTTTACGACGTTAATTGGCCTAGTTGGTCCGCAGAATGAATTTGGTTCACTAAAGGCAATTTTCAGGAAATGTCGAAATGGGTCAGAGATAAAAGAAAGAAAAAGTCATCAACGACAGTACAGGCCTGGAAGACACTACTAAATTGAGTATATGGTTAAGATATTTTTCTATCAAGACATTGTGTCCATTACAACGTAGGTCTTGCAATTTATAATAACTTTGTTAAAAATATTTAATGATCGAATAATGCACACTACGTTTTAATGCGCTGAAAGTGCAGGCGAGGCTCAATTTCTTTTTAATTCTGTTTGTTTGAAATCCTGTTAAATCTTGTTAAAAATCAACATTGTATAAAATGCTCAATCACTTGTGTTTAGTTACGTGAATGTACATATGATCTTTCTTGCAATGTTAAATTATTATAATCTTGTGTATACTTGCAGTTAGTTCAACCAAACTACATGTATATCGTTCGTTTAGATTTGTTTACAACCGATCATATGCCTAAAATATCGTTTATTTGTGTACTTGCAGCGGAAATTGGTTCCATGATAGGAACTTCTGTTATAATCACCTCTTAAAATAGATCAAACGACGAGGCCCAATATTAAGAAATTCGTTCCACTCCATATGTGTATGCCGTTGCTCGCAAAGATTAGGTAAACTATATGGTAAGGCTATATACATTTGAAAACAACGAATGCTACTTATGACACACAATTGCAGCAATAAAAACAAGTTGCATTTGAACCTCAAACGTAACATTCTTTGTTTAATGATTTCCAGACCACAGAATCATAATTTACAATTGCCTATGAACACCAATGTAAATACAACTAATTAAGAATAACTTCCGTAAAATCAAACAGAGGATGACTCCCCGCATATCATTATTTAAAATGGTAACAACAGTCAATGTGTTCAGTTTATTAGCTTTGAAAATATAATTAAATTAAAAGCAACACTCATAGCATGATACTTTTATTTCAACGTGCATTTAGGTTTTTTATTTTTTCTGAATTAATATAAATGAAAACAAGAAGTGTAAAAAGCAGATAAACGCCAAAGTAAATAGACTATAATTATTTACAAAATCGTATGCTTAAACATTGTACTTTGAGGGGTAACGAAATAAAAAATATATTATCATGCATATGGTTAATTCTGCATTACTTCTTTATTAGTAGTACCTTCCTTTTACACACTGTTTAATTGTAACTGAAATACAGACAGATATCCGGAATAAATACAATAAACACAGTCCAACACTAAAAGGGAAACACCTCGATGTCATATGTTCTCGTTCTTACACCAGTTGGCTGCTTTCATGTGCTCCACAATCGTTGTATCGCTAATGATACAATTATCGCTAATGAACGTTGAGCTTGATGGTATATAGAATTTAACTCTTTCAGTGCCGAATTGATTACAGCATCGCCATTTCTCATATAATAATATTTTTGAAAATGTCGATAGCTTAGAGGCAAACAATGCTGATTAAATGTTAGACAGCTCGTCACGAGCTTACTCACCTGTTATCATCATTGTTTGCAAACAGTTAACTAGTAAAGTTCATTATCCCAGCATTGCAAGTTGATGCGTTCGTCAACAATATTATGGATAATTTAACTGATTTTTTAAGTAAAAAAATATTATATACTTACATTAAATGGTTCTGCAGATTGGTCTTGCTTTAAACAGAAGTGAAGGCTACAAAAATGCGAATTGCGACATTCAAGATGGAAATTTAATACCATTACCTTGTATCAACCAATTATGATGCCAAACTTGTAAAAAGTGAAGTGCTTTAAATATCACAGACTATAACACATATCACAGATATATTAATGCCAAAAGACATTGCATTACAATAATTAATAACCAACATATATTAAACACATTTACAAGGGTTTAGATAGACACATCTAAGAAGCTGAACTTCGTATACATCTATACAGAAGACAATTATCTGATCATACCTGATACCATTTGCATCAGACGACTTTTATTCAGACTATCATACGTCTATCTAGCGAAATTGCTCTAAACATAGAGTTCCTCACGTTTGCACAATATATGTATTTCAAACTTTATATCGACACTTAATTATATCAACTCAAGCGTTCAAATTTACAGACTCTTTAATTTGTTTTGTCTAAAATTTGTTAAAAACAAACAACTCTCATAATGTCGTATCAAGAAGACGGTTGAATTGTTTTCCTCAACCATACTTGAAACGATATGTAGGACAAACAATATGTGTGTACTTATAACCAGTGTCCACGAATACCTGTTTCCACACCCAAAACATCCGATCTTAATTCTTATCTCACTGAATTCTTCCTTCAACTGCCATTATCATTACTTTTGCTGTGTATTAAGTTCTTGAATGCCTTTTTAAAAATATTATTGTTTTTGTAAATAAATACTTGAGTCAGCATTCATGCATTCTGATCTAATTTTGCTCTGTTCGTAAAATATTTCTTAAACATGTCTTAGTTTTCGAACAATGCACGCTATTATCTGATTTCCGGCATGGTCAGTATCATCCTTGAAAATCAAGTACTGTCTTTCACCATAGTTAAAACGGTCAGTTTCCGTGTTATCTGTAACTTCTGTGTTAATCATTGTACGTGTCATCATTATCATTAGCGTTAGCATCTCCGCCTTCCCTAGTGTCAACAACACCAGGAATAGTTCCAGCATGCTGTTCGTCATTCGGTGTCATAGTTGACATTGTAGAACTCCTGTCCGTATTTATTCGAGATTCCATCATTGTTTGTTGACGGTGCATCTTCCAGCCTATGTCAGTCATGTGGGGTTTTGGAGGCAAGGGACCACGTCTGTCCCAGTATTCCGCTCTCTCTAGTAAGTACCCACGGCCATGTTCAGCAAGACCCTTGGAATGTATGAATTCCTCGGAATCAGGCTCTACAAAAGGATTTTAAAAGTGTATGTTTATTGGTATCAATTGTGTATATTGTTTATCTTTATATGTTAGTGTAAGATCAACTTCTTTTTAAAGACGATATACGTATACAAACAAATCTAGAATGTTTCCATGTACTGCTAAATCTTTATTTGGGAAAGAGTATATATTCGCGTCAATAAAACAATTCTTATCGTTTTTAAAGCAATAATAGTTAAATATATATACCTGTGCTGTGCATCAATTCAATTTAGCCAAAACAGCCCACGTTCGCTAGTAGTTTCATGATTTGTTATGTGATTTATTGACCAAAGATCCGGTGTGTTACACCACTTTCTTAGATATTGCAATTACCTAACCTAACAATCGATATGTTTTCCCCACAACCCTATGGTCATGGAGGAAACCACTTAGACTATTTTGGGAAGACAGTATTATGATCATGTATTAACCGTGGTCTCATGAATGCATCATTCAGATTACTGAGCTTGAAAGTATGTACAACAGATACCCAATGTATGGTCGTATGTCCATTCTTGTTTTTGATACATGAACCAAATAACACGCACGAATGTACATTTTCTATATATTTTTCGAATACATTAAACTAAATGGTGTTAGGAATTGTTCGCTGTCGATTAAATTTCAATCATTTATTGTGGATAACCCACATTTGATGTGAAGATAAAACCGCTGGTTTATTTACCTTGAGCCTCGATATACTGATCAAAGTATTTCTTGTCCTTGTAGAGTTCTTCTAAGAGCTTTCGTAACCTATTGTTATCAATTCCGGACAGTTGACTCCCACTACCATCATGCCGTGTGCCATGAAACGTCATCTCCCTTTCCTTTTCCCTTTTGTAGGCGTGGTCATCCAGGGATTTGGTCAAGGATGGTGCAGACTTACAATTCCTGTTAGTATTAGAATTGTCATCCACAATTTCTGCTGTGCGTTCCCTTTCCAGATCTTCCTGTCGTCGGACAATTGTGAATAGTGTAGCAGGTCTCTGCAAATAGTAATGTGTTAGAACGCTATGGAAAGTTTCCATTTTGAAATTCCAACATCATCGATGGGTCCCGACTCTGACCAGGACCTGTACTACGGTCGTTTCTTTCCATTCCAGTGCGGACATTTATATATAATTATGTCGATGCAAAAGGGGCACAACAAGGCAGTTATGGGCAGTACGAATCCAAATCTCTTATCGTTTCACAAAACACTTGCAACGTAATTTTCAAATCTTATAGTGAATTGTGAAGCTTTTAGTAGCGTTGTGCATATGAACAACAGGCTTACATGAGTTTAAACAATTTGCCAAAATGCCAATATGTACCTTTGCGCGTGAAAAGAATCATATTTTGTGATATACATACATGTAATTCTGGACAGCCTCTTTCTCTGATCACAAGCCGGCCACCATCAGTGTAGAAGGATTGGCTGGTATAAAATGCTGGTCTGTGTTCCTCATACTCGCCCTATACGAGACAAATATTTTAAACAAAACTCATTAAACGGAGTTACTTAAACACCAAATAGATATTGAACAATTATAAAGAATACTGCACCGTTCCTCTAATCTAGTTCGTTTTATCAAACGAACTGTTCAGTTGTCCGTGTTTACTAGTGCAATAAAGGCAAAGGTCATGATCATTTAGAAATGTTTAAATCGTAGAAAACCTAAACTAACGTTCGAATCTCGTAGCAAATTAAATATAATATATACACACATCCCTATTCAAAAACGTATTACAAATGAGGTATACAAATTTCAAAAATGGACCTATAGGTTGACTCAGGTAGCCACATCTTTAATGGCGATTTTGAAATTAGCAACTTTAAATCGAGCACTCTTATATTGACGTTGAAATTGCACACACGGTCAAACACGACTCTTCTATATGTACACTCAATTGCGAAATAACAGCTCACTAAATGACAGACTACACATTATTGTTTAGGAAAAGTGCATTATTTTTTACTTGTACTGTAGACTAAAATTAGATCACTGTGAATGGATTATTTTCTCTCTGTAAACATTTAACAGTGTCACCTGGAAATGAACGATTATGGTCAATACATCTGGTTTTGTTAACATCACATTTAAACTCTGCAAAACGAAAAAGGAAACATTGCTAGATTGTTGGGCTTAACTAGATTTACAATGCGTAATCTGTTTAAGACATAAACAAGCAATACAGACTGCTGAAATTGGGAGGGGTAATACATTGTGGAAGAAAGAAGAGGTCTGGTGAAAGAGCTGATAGACTGTTGTATGGCATCGTGAAAAAAAAACAGAACAATCACGTATACAAAAGTAACACGATTATCTTTTGTAATATATACTAACAAACTGTCACAACGCACACACCAGAGAAGATTTCATAAATAGGGCTTTAACAGCATAGTTTTGAAAATGACAACCAAGATTTATTAAAAAATAGTGAAAAGGAGGGCTTTCTGTTAAAACATTTGCGCTGGAATACTGACAAGGAGTGGTCAATAAGTTACTTCTCTGATAAAACACAGTTGGCTATTGTTAAAATAAAAGAAAAGCCAATGATGGAAACATTTGTAAATTGGAAACTAAGATGTGTTGTCGTGGACAATGACAATTCTATCCCCTGCCTTTGTGTCATGTTTTAGGGTTGCATATTGTTCAGTAGGAGCATAAGTTGTCGTGGATGGAAATATCCACTCTAAAGCGTACAGTGATGTTCTTGGTGACATTGTGTGGTCTGTTATAGCTTAAATTACACCAAAAATAAAATTAATTTAAAAAAAATCAACAATGCTACTGTACACAGCTCGGTAGAAATTATAAAATTAAGAAACAATACTCAAATAATAAAATGGCTTCCACAATGAATGAAATTCATTTTTTATAATTCTTAAATAGCTATTTCGTGTTTGCCAGACAATGTATGTAGCACTTAAAATACAACTAAGTAAGGATAACTTCCGTAAAATCAAAGCACGATTTTACAGATTCTGTTTTTTCAGATCAGGAGATAACTTACTGCAACATATATTAAATATTTTTTACCAAAGTTGTCTAAACAGAATGATATATTTTTTAGCAGCAGACGGGTGTTTCACAAATATTAAAAGTTTCAAGTAAGTCCAGTTAATAGTTCTGAAGTTGCAGTTGTTTGAAATGCTACTTTGTATAGTTGTTGAAAATTATTTCTGGCCGCCATTTTGTAACTTCAATTTGGCACATAAGTGTACATAAACTTTTAGCGTAATTATTAACCCAATGCCGTGCGTACAGTCTAACGGATAGCATTCCAGTGGCGTGGCAAACAAACATAATTACAAGTATGCTGTGCAAAGACTTAAGGTTGAAAAACTAGAACGGGGTCCGGCACCTATTAAGTCTGATCAGGTAAGCCTCTGCAGATCGGACCAAACGCTATACAAGTATGCAATTTATTTCGAAACCTGCTGAAGTCGGCTTTCTTTATACGAGGTTTATCCGTACTTACATTCTCAGTCTCGTCGTCGTCAGAGTTATCTCCAATGTTGTCTTGGCCATCATTTGGTCCAAATGCTTCGAATGGCTCTGAGAAAGAAAAACAACATACTTTTGCTGGGAGAGATCTGGCGAAAGGATACAGAAATCAGCTACTGGATTATAACTTATGTATAATGTATACTGAATTGGCGTCTTAATGTTTGTTTGAAAAATATTGAAGAAAGGTGATGAACTGAATCCAAATTAAGACAATATTTCTTAGATCATTTCAACAAATCTAGTGAGTTATTCTAGACATTTTAAGAAGTGAAACATAAAAGGTTCCCGATTCATCATGAGCGAGGTTTTGCCTGAATAAGTTTCCCACATAAACGGCGCGATTACTGGTAAGGTATACAGTAAGCAGAGAACGAACGTGATAAATATTAGCTTATAACTTAATTCGTAATCGCTGTTGAATGAATGAGTTTAAAATAACGTATTTACGCAAAGAAATAAGACGTATTCATCATACTTTTAGTAAGCCCATCCTGTCTTTCCCCGAGGATTTTTTTATCCCTTTCTAGACCTTGTCGGTACATTTGTTGTTGGTCAGCGTTAGCAGTACCTAGAGGTCGACGTTGTGTGCCTGGTGTTCCAAACGCTGTTCCAGATCTTGAGAATGGTACATTTAATGATGAAACTCCTCTTGGACCAACAGTCGTTTCCTGGTCATTCTATATATAATAATCAAATAAATCGTATATGGTGTTAATTTAGAAATTTATATTTTATAATGAGACAAAGCTTAGAAATGCTGGATATTGTAAACAATCATATTTCTCCTTTTACCACAATGTTTTCATCATATTTCAATGAAAATCTTACATTTACAGTGTTGTTTACATTTCTGCTCAGATATTTTATGTACGGAGTTTTCTTGCGATAATATACCATTGCAACATTTGTTTAAAAATCGAACCTTGAACAATAGAAAAAACAAATAAGCACGTTTAAGTTATATTGGTTATCCTACCGTCATTCCATCGTGTGTCCATGACTTTTTCATCATGATGTCAGGTAAAAAGCTACTTGTGGGAGTATTCCTCTTCTTTCTAAACAATCTTTTATTTAGCTTTCTGCGTAAAGCAGATCCTATATCTCTCCGACCCTGGAAACAAACAAAATTTGAAAGAAAAGATAAAGGTGTAAGTATTTAGTACAACATTCAGAAACGTGCTTTAACTTTGTTCAAACAAACATGAATATCACATTTAAGCCGATTATGGGGAAAATGTACAAGTTGTCATCTGAGAACAGGTTAGATCCATATCAGCTTGTTCATCCTTACAGCCTGATCGAGATTTACAATGTTCATTTATAACTTACATCAGCTTATTAGAAGATGCTATCAACTTGTGTATATTCTGGTAAGACGGGAAAAAGAAAAGGCTTGACTGGAACTAACACAGCTCAGACATGTGTTCTTTTTAGCACGAAGAGGCCCAAGCTTATTTCACCGAGCCTCGTCATGCGATAATGAATGTAAATATGTCTCTATAACGCCTGTATTGGTATGCACTCACTAGGACATGGTTTTCCCAACGCTTTCATCAAGGTGGAAAATACTGGCTCTTGTGAGACGCGACTGTTATTTAAGACACTTAATCGTTTGACGTGACATTACACATGAAAAGATAAACATTCAATTTTACCCGTTTGTGAATGTCTAATTGATCAGCGGTCAGTGATTCAATATCGTCATCTGGCATCATGAAACCAACAAACTTCCCGTCACCGCGGGATCGTTTCTGAAGGAAAACAAACAGCAACATAGAAAAAGAAATAACTGAAAATAAAATGTTTAAATATATTTTGGACTATGATAAACAACAACCATGTCTTAATGAATTTGTATTGCCGAATTGCAGGCTTTGACCGTAATGGTGTAACAATAAACTTGAAGGAATAAAAATCGAGATTTGTTAATTATTTTCTTTTTGTTACACTTCTCTTAACGTTGGAGATTGGCTTAATCGATTGTCCTCTCATCAATATTTATTTGTTATTTGATTGTGTTTACCCTCGCCGTGCAGAATTAACTATTCGGCGAGCAGGCTTCTCATCAATGTTTATATATAAACATAAATATTACGACTTAACACATATGCGTATGTCCACAATATTCTAGGAGTGAAGTATCAACTAAAATGAATATGAATGTTTTTATTTACATATAAATGGGCAACGTCTCACGAAGTTTTGAAAAATATGTAAATCCTGATCATAATGCGCTGAGGTTCATGCTGTTCTGGGTGATCAATGGTCCAAAAGAACTAAACAAAATTGTGTGAGGTTCCAAATATAAACAATAAAATACAGCAATACTCAGGTAAAATGGTTGGTATTAATCAGGTAATTTAGGTGGAAATAAGAAAATCGTGCGTTACCATTTCTGGTGACGGTGATCCAGTGACTGATGTGACACGTGATCTCGTGGATTTCCCGCTTGCTGATCGGCGTAATAATTTACTGCTTGGGGTTCGGCGTTGCATTTCGGACTCATGCGGACCAAATGGATCGTCAACATAACCCTGTCAATATATTCATCTTTGTTCATCTTTATTATGTATTGGTTAGAACAAATTGCGAGATATAATGCGCATACATTCCAATTAAACATCGATTGTAAAAGGTGTCGTTACTGACGAATGCATAAAAACGGTGTTCATGGGACATGCCATTGAAATTCAGCTAATCAGAGGCCACACAGGAAACATAGTTAAAACTTTAAAAAATGAACACAGAATATATTTTATTGACACGTATAGACATTTTAAATGAAAAATATTTTTTAAAATATATTTTTAAAAACATATATGTATAAACGGAAAACGGGTGAAAAGTTAAATATGGAAAATTAACTTTGAATATCAAACTTTAGAGTTCCCCAAAACACTTGAAATGATTAAATAGTGGCAGCATACCAAATGGCTTTATGCCGAATTGCGGGGGTAAATAAACCAACATCGACAACAATGGCGTTGGCAATACTGATGTCCTCAATACAGAAGAACAGTTTACCTCATATCACATTTAAAGAGTACTGTGGGCTAGCTATAACTCGAAGCGTTTTCTGGAAAGAATGGTTTTTTTTTAAAAAACAGCGTTACAGCAGATCTCATGTGCCTTGATATAATTTACTGCTTTTAAAAGTAACACTTAAGTGTCAATGAATCACGGAGCTTACAAGCGATTAATAAATTTAGAAAATATCCAGCAGTTTGTGTCTGTAATTATTAACAGTGGTTAATTTCAAACGCGTCAATAGTTAATCTATAGCTGGGAACGAGTAAATAGTAAAAGACAGATTTTTGAGAACATACCCCAGTAGGTCGTCCTTTACGATTCCGTCTCAGTCGTGGTACATTGAATATTTTCCCGAGTTTCTTATGGAATGTAAAACGGCCTGAATGTGGATCGTAAATGACTGTATTGTCCAACCTCCGCTGTGGAAAAAGAGACCAATTGATTTTATACAGCCATACTTATTTACTTTACTTTATGAACTATACATGTGTTCATCCTCCTTCCTAATGCGCAAAGTTAAATTTTGAGCGGCATGATTATATTTATTGTACATCTTAACTGCAAAATAAACTTATATTCGACGGGAAGAACTTATTTAGACTGTATTATATATACAGGTGGCAGTGGTAGGAAATGCAATTGCGTTTGCCTTTAAATCCACATGTTCTAAAAATTCATTCTAATGATGTTAATTTTAAAATGTGAAAATGCTTTTTACTATCTTTTTCAATAATTCATAGTTGTATTAGGCATATTTGATTAATTCGACACTATCTGAATTTTTAGATCTGTTAAATTTAAAGATATATCACTTTAGATAGATAATAAGGGGGAGCAATGCATCAACAATAAATACGACACATTCGCTGGCCAATATATTTAAATCTACTTGCTATTATTCGTCCGTCTTCGTCCCGGGCGAACTGTGGTCTCAAGTTCATTTCCTCATCAAACAACATATCAACAATCATCGCTTGCTGGTCCTTGTTGAGAACCACATCAACAGCTTCTTCCAACTCTTCATCTAAACCGCTATCTCGTTCACTTAACCTATCCATGTCGATATCACAGATATCACTTGGTACATCACTACCATCACTAGTCCTTTCTGAAACGTTCATCTTCCCCATATTTCTGGCTGGTTCCTTATCGATGTCTTTCTCTTTTACGTAGATCATCCTTGCTTTTGAATGTTTATCGTCTGTTTCAGTCGTTTCGTCTTTCGACTTTCCAGGGTCTTCGTTTTCTTTTTTATCAAATACACTGCCATTCTGAATGTCATGTTCGTTGAGTCTTTTTTTCGATATATGTCCTTTGGGGCTTTCTGGATCTTCGACTGAGGCTAAACTATCGAATGACTTTGTACGCTTTGTACCCGTGTAATCGTCGTTTAATTGTTCAGTTTCGTCTCTTGCATGTGATCGTTTTACACGATGCACGACCCCATCGGGGCCTATTAGATCTTCGTAGTCGCTCTCTGTGTCGCTTCGTGTGCTTCCAAACACACTGCTTATGTTCTGAAATATATCATTATCAAGTTGTTGTGTTCGATGTGAATGTTGAATATAAAGTCGTTCATCAAATAATTGTTATTGATTGAAACACTTTCTGTGTGTTTTCTATCATGTAAATATGTTAATGCTAACCTTCGATTAAATGTATGTGTTTTATTTAACTGTTATTGGGTGGATACAACATATACTGTGGTCATTAATCATTGACAAACGACGTTTGTGTTAAGAACTATACATAAATCAATTCAAGAACTGCATACGAACCTTATTGTGTACTGGTGTTTCTATTAACCTTGGATGGAATTCAGCAGGGCGTATTAATTGGACAGTATTTAAAGTGGCATATCGGAGTTTCAGCTTTGATTTGTAAATAAATCCAACATCAAAGTGAGCACAGAAATAAAATTGAAAAGAGCTAAGATAATGATTCACGTGTATAGTACCTATACCGTGTTTGGAAATCTTAAAGCGTTTGTGTATTAGATTAATACATTTGAAAACAACATTCAAGGATTGTGATAATGACATATACGTTGAAATATTTGCATAATTGAGCCGTCTCGCGAGATAAACAACATTATTACCCTAAAAGTGTAATGTATAGACCCAGACCAGTCTGTGTAGTCCGCGCAGACTGATCTGGGCCGACACATTCCGTCTCATGTGGATAGACGTATAGAGTAACGGTTCCTGAAACAGAAAATGCACAGGAGGCGAAAAGTGTCTGTCTAGATTAGACTGTGCGGCATGTTACGGCTGATCCGAGTCCACAATGATGGTTTTCTCGCGAGACGTCTCTTATAATCAATCGTCCCATCACAATTTAGCAATGAAATTTCAAGTCCGAATTTTAAATGAGCGTTTCTCTGCAAAACACAATCATTAGAATCTGTGCGATCAGTACAGATACAGATCAGCAAGCGAATACACTTTATAATCTGGCTCTTATGGAAGGTTTCAACAAACTTCAGTTAATAATTGGGATCCTTAGCAAGGGTGAGCAGACGAGTCCTTTCCACAGGAGCAATACGTAGGCTTAGTTTGCATTTAGCAGGGGACAGTTAAAATAGATTCCTCACGGCCATTGACATGGTTCAGTAATTATAATTCTATAGGAAAACCCGACTTTTGAAAGTTTTTAAGATAACTGGGTTTACAAGCCAATCAAATACATGCATGCATGTACACAGTTGATTGTTTTGTCACACCCGTTCTCCAGATCTTCCCAAGATGCGTGTGAGCTAGATCGCCTTCAGCCAAGATACTGATCAGACTGAGCATTAGTGAATGCTGGTCTGTATCGTTTCTGCTTTCAACAATTCGAAGGTCGGTTTTTCATTCAAGATGTCCTATATTTCTTAAAATAATTAAGAATGTTTACATACAGCATGGACTCCAAACGATTCTTTGTCTGCCTCTTCATCGCTCCAGTAATGTTGCTGCTCGAGAATGTGCTCAATCCTTTTCTTGTTATTATACTGTTCAATGAATGGTGCAGTGCGTCCTCCAGTCGGTTTGGTCTCGTCTTCAGAACTGTACATATACTCATCATCGTCCAGTACGTATTCGTCGCCCTTTTCTCCCTTCGTACCGAATTTCTTTGTCTTCTTTCTTGCTAATTTCCTCATCTTCTGACTTTTCGATTTACTCCTGTACTTCATTCTCTTCCTTTCTTCTTCCTCTCGTGAAACCAGCACTGTTGTCAGAGAGTTCATTGTCTGCCAATGAAAATATTCGTTAATTGTAGTTTATTCTCAAATAAACATGATTTACTAGTACAGTACAAAGGCCAAGTTATAACCATACCTTAAAGAGAAAACCAACCTTATGGCTTCTGCGAAATTTATCGACCAGATCAGCCTGCGCTGTCCATGCAGACTGATCCGGAACGACACATTCCGCCTCAGGGGATAAAGGTTTAGAGAGTAATTACACTCCACAAGAATCCACAAGAGGCGAAAGTGTTTATCTGGGTCGATAATTAACACAGAGTCCAAACTGTCGGTTTTCTCGCGAGACGGCTCAAATATAAGAACCAGTCCGTGTGGAGAGGTACACGTATAAGAACCAGTCCGTGCGGAGAGGTACACGTATAAGAACCAGTCCGTGCGGAGAGGTACATGTATAAGAACCAGTCCGTGTGGAGAGGTACACGTATAAAAACCAGTCCGTGCGCAGAGGTACACGTATAAGAACCAGTCCGCGCTGAGAGGTACACGTATAAGAACCAGTCCGCGCTGAGAGGTACACGTA
>JAUELF010152116.1:1479-14919 GCA_031471495.1 Clinocardium nuttallii | reverse complement strand
GCAAAAGGAGAAATTGCTCATTTTGAGCAATTTCTTCTTTTGTCACTATGTTTTCAAAAAGCCGTCTGCTGCAGAGGTGTAGTGAACTACTGAGTACTCTTGTGTAAACCATACATGATGTAGATGTGAATTTGTTTTGTTTGTTTACCATGTGATTGTTTGTATTCTGATACCCCATTGTTGTTGTATTTATTCATTTGTTCCTTTATATATGTAGCTGATGCATCGGGTATCCAAGTTATTTCTATATCTTGATAGTACACTGTAAAATGGTGTCTACATATTTATGGAAACAGTTAGAAAATCTGGACAGAATGAAATTAAAAGTAGAATCACCAGGTGTTAGTGCAGTCTTTGGATGGAGTTCTATGGCATATCATACTTAAAAAGGTAGACAAGACCAGGGATTCCAAATTTGTAATGGTATAGTCTTATTTTTTTACAGGGTCTAGTTGGGGTTTTTCCTATTAGATCGCCTCAGTGGTTTAGTAGTAGAGCGCCACCTCAGTTGCGGAAGTTACATGTGCCAAAGGTCATTACGACTTACTGGCTGGTGTCAGGATAAACACGACAAGTAGAACTTGCGACTTACCCAGATAACGCCGTAATATAAAAGTGGCGTAAAACACCAAACATTCAATCTTTAAATATTTTAGCAAGTCTCTGCAAAAAACATTTGCATCTGATCTGGATCTACACTGTTCATCAATTAGCTGAAGCACTTTTTGTCTGGATTCTTAACACTGATACGCACATGGATATTTTTCTACATGTGTGATAATTAAGTTAAGGTTGGTTTTCGCGGCATCACTCATTTGGTTTAAGTTAACTCTTTCACACAGGGAGATGTATTTTGACCATCAGCACAAGATCCTTTTTAAACACATTGAGGCAAAAAGAGAAATTTACTCATGATGAGCCAAAATGTTTTCAGCTCTTTGTAGTACTAAGACTTTATTTGTCATATGTTATGCCAATACAATTGATTCAGATTTTGTGTATGTGAGAAAGGTTTGGGCCTATGTCATAGTGCACCATCTAAAGACACGGCCAAGCCCTTCTGCAATTATCTCTAGCTGCTACCTGTTATGAGCATGTTAGTTTGAATTTATAGCAGGACTAGCAAGACTTTTTGCAAAAGGACCTAAAATTATAACCTGCATTGTAAATACACATTGAAATGTATTATATTATTTGTATTAAAACTAGTTAAAGTATTCTAAAGTTACTGTGATAAAGTTACCTTATATAATGTTTAGCAGTATAAATGCAGGCTTTATAATTTATTACCTTAATGTATTGTTTAAAAGATGTGTCATTGACTTTAGACTAGGTTTCAATTGTATAAATAACAAACTTCAGTTCTCAATAATAAAAATGTGTCAGTGTTACTTACATATTACCTGTGGGATAGCATTGTCACTGATAAATATCTATGGAATAGCACTCACGACCTATTTGTATTCCTATCATATCACTCTTCAGGCTGAGTTCTTAACTAAGTTAAAATAGTTCATAATTACGTAAGTTACATATAGTTAATAATTATGTAAGTTACAAAGAGTTAATAATTACGTAAGTTACAAAGAGTTAATAATTATGTAAGTTACAAATAGTTAATAATTACGTTAGTTAAAATTGGCTGCTTTTGGACATTCAGTCAGGGATATTGAAATAGCATTCTTGATTATATTGATCCCTTGCAATGTTTGGCAATGCTGGTTTATTAAAGCTGGTAAGAAAAGGCACACATTGTTTACAATTTTACATTTTATTGTTATAATACTTAGTTTTCTGTCATGTCATTTTTACAATTAAAATATAAATTTGCAAGTTTTGCCTTTTTCGATTTTGGATATTTAATCCCCTGTCAAAGCCAGATTGGATATTAATTTAGGTGCCTTCTGTCCCTCCCTACATTCGTCACTCTGAGCCAACAGTTAACTACCCTTTCCAACATACAACACAGTTACAGCAGATGCCTTTGAAAACATCTTGGTAAAAGTTTGAAAACTCTTGGTCATATGGGGTCAACAACTAGGCAAAGTTTTAGTATAAACACGTCCAGCCGCATTTAACTGCATCCTGCCATGTGTCCGGTGAAAGTGCCTCACTCTTGCCCTAAGTCCCACTAGCCGGGTTCTACCAAGATTTGTGGCACCTTATTGCAATGTTCAGATGAAATTGGCATTTCGGGCAAGTAAACAGCACAACTCCGGCTGTATATTGCTCTAATTAGAGAGTTTAACTAGCATCGTGATATGTGTTGGCTTTGAGTCACGCTAGCCGGATTAATGACAGCCGGCTGCAAAACCCTGCTTGAGTTAAAAAAGAGGTTAACATGTGTAGCGCCGGCAGAATTGCTCTCATCAGGTTCGATTCTGAATTTGTGCAAATCCTACAAGATTCACTAGTTGCCGTTTAAGCATAACAATCCAGCCAATATTAACATGTACAAACAATATTTTTTCCAAATAATGCATGTCATTTATGCTTTATGATGACTATAATAGCCGGAATTATGTTTTTCGGCTGGTTAGTACAGTAGAAATAGGAAATATAGCTGTTCCAGTCGGTTGATACAGCCGGAGTAGCCGAATCTCCGGCTAGTTAATTCAGCCGGAGTAATGGACTGCTGTATGATAGGACACTTCCTGGATCAACTGACAAAGCCTAACAATAATGAACAGCCTGTGTGAATGTGCTGGTACAACAGACTTTTGAGGGATAAAAGGAAAAGTCGATACAGATAAGATATATTCATATATTCTTCGTTGTGTACAGTTATACAGCCAAGCTGTTTTATGATAGGAGACTACATCGATTCAATGGCAAAATCTGAACAAGTTTGAATAGTTTATGTGTGGCTTATCAGGCTCGTCTCGACCGTCTGCACGAGAGGGCGCCAAGAATGTGCGTTAATATTATTCGCAGGAACATGGAATGAACTAAACATAGAATTACTTGTCATATAATGAATTAAACATAGAAGAACTAGACATAAACTTAACTAGACGAGAACAACTTGACATTGAATGAACTATACAGAGTAGAGCTTGGCATAGCCTGAACTAGACATATTATGAACTAGACGTATTCTAACTTGACGTTGTATGCAGTTGACCAAGAATAATTTGACATAGAAAAAACCTGACATAGAAAAACTAGACGTAGAATAACTTGGTATTAAACGCACTTGACCAAGAATAAAAAGACATGGCATGAACTTGACAACAACTAACTGACCATAGAATGAACAAGAGCAAGAAGAACGAGACATACAATAACCAGACATATAATGAACTAGACATTTGAGCCCGTCTATGCCAAATGGTACAAGTTACTTTCTGTTGAATGTAAGTTCAGATTAGCTCGTCCGCCTGCTTTATATATCAGAATCTAAACAATTTGACAGACTGTTAACGGTGTCGTCGCTCGTACGTAGAAACCGCAACTTAATGCGGTCAAGTAATGGCTGGTCCAGGGAAGATGAGCAAATACTTGTATGAGAGAGATCAAGGTACCGATAAGCGTTCAGACGAAGGGCAGTAGGACTTGTATGTCATGAATAAAACACTTAAGAACATATTGAATGCAAACGGGCATTTATATATACCGTAATGTAATACACATGGTAACATATATAACCCAATTAAATTTGAAGATTTATACATGACATACCAGTGATATCCTTTTTTTAAGAATAAATCTTCATGAATGCCAAATCAATTAATTGTGGTAATGCCATCAAGATCAAACTAATGTGTACCAGATAATCACAGGTATACATTTTATGAGGATGATTTTAAAATAGAAATAGCTGACCCTCAGATATCAAGTAATTTAAAGATCATGTTCTTCTGAAGTATCACTCAATTAAGATTATAGTCATATGTTGTTTTGATATGATATCGTCTGATAAATGGAAAATGGAAATTATATTGTATTATATGAATATGATTGACACATCTCATTTCTCAAAAGAAAATTAAAAACATTCTGTTTAACACTGCAAATATATAAAGAAAACTGATATTCTAAACTTAAATATTTTCATAGTTTCTGTCACACAAACATCTTTAACTAAATTACACATTTTGTTGTTGTTTAACTTGCGACAGTTTTCTAAGAAAATGTTGTCATATACATGTATATATCATATTCTCTGTTTAACACATGTCTTCGGCAAAAAATGTTTCATTCATCACTGATTGAGCGGCTCCATGTGTGTCACTCACTGTGCGATCGACACGGGCTCCACGTGTGTCACTGTACGATCGACACTGGCAGACTTAAACCTCACGTTCGCTGCTGATGGCCGGATCATATTCATACTCATGAAACTGCCTATTTTGTTTGTTTTCCGGAATTTATGTCTGGAAAAATGGAGATGAAAATAAAAATAAATATTGTTCTTATCAAACCGTATCCACAGATTAATGAGATTACAAACAGATCAATTTAAAAGGGGCGTATTTCATATTCTTCAATACTTATTTGATCATCACACCTTGTGTTGTTGGTACTCAAAAGAATAATCTCTATCAAACGATTATGGTGTAAATGGGTTATAACAGATCGATTAGCCTCTAATATAAGTCCACTTTTATCATACTGGTTTGACATAGAAAATATTACTTTTTTATTCTTCTGTAGAAAACGACTTCAATTATTGAAAAGTAGAAACGGACCATGGTGAGCAATTTTTACCTTTCTCAAATGGATTTTGACTCGGCTTAAAAGCTTACGTTTATTCGCGATAACGACGTTTTATGTAAGATCTCGGACAATATAGACGCCTTTAGAGTTGAACAATTTCTGATTTGTAAACAATATGTTCAACCTTTTACCATCGCACCATTATAATCTTGTAATATTTTCATAACATTTTAGGTGATCGTTCTACTGCTGCCATTACTTTTTGGCCACTTCTGACGAAATAAAAACAATGTCCAATAAAAAGCAAGTGAAAGACATATGTCGTATACCTAGCATATAACTTCCACACAACAAGGCCGGTCACCAAACACAGTACACACCCGGATGTAATAGAAGCAATTAGTACTTTCGTAAGGTCACTCGTCTCTAAAACAGAAACATATTCAAAGTTATAGGATTATACAAGCCTTGAACTAATAAGTAACCATTTCCCACATACAACACATATGCAGCAGACTTTTTTTTAAATCACCTCAGCAAATATATTTATACGTGTACTCTCTATAAATGAAAGACACATATTGAATCAAGTTGTAAAAAGCAATTCCATCTTTTCGAATACTGTTTTAAAAGGTCGTCTGATGCAGATGCGTCAGAATGTCTGCTTTTGGGAAGGGATATCACTGAGATTAGCATGGTGTTTGCTTTATATTTATATATTTACGGGAAACGATGTCAAATCGTGTAAATAGCATAACAATAGCAAATAGCAATGTAACCCTTTACAGATTGGTTTACGTAAAACTGCTACAAAAGTGTATACAAACATTCAAAAATGAACTCAGATTATAATTACCTTGTGTATTTGCGGTGACCCTTTCAGACAAACCGTCAGAGTTATCTGCATTAGAGACTTCAGTGCCAGTCTCATAATCAGACGTATCACTTGGTGTGACCTTGACTAGGTCCTGATCCACAATCACGTCTTCAAATTCTGTAATTTCAAAACATGTTTCTATAGCAGACACTCATTTTAAATACATTTTGCTTTAGCGATATAGTTTTGTGGAACTAACACAGTGTTTAGCCCCTGGTCATAGTAATATAACCATTAGCACCGATTTACGCTCGGTGAGACTGCCCAAGAAAAATAGTTTATCATTGATTCAACAAATCTGCATTTAAAAGGTTAAACTATCTAAGGTATGTATTGCCTGCTAGGCTGTGTCTTCAAATGTTTAAAATTGCATCGTCTCTTAGCTAAAGTATTTACAGATGTTTAAATAACTTTAAAAGACGTAGAACCATAGTCAAGCTTCGGCACATGGACGTTGTATATTGTTCGTCTATATATACATACACTATAAGCACACATTAAAGCTGGAATGAATTCGCTTTACATACATCTATAGCTCAAGTTGAAATGAAGTGCTAAATATTGCCATTTACTAAACCGGCGCAGTATCATTCACTTTGCCATATTATAATTTACCTTTGACATCCAGATACATGGAATCAGATGAGAGATTCGCCACAACATTTCCAGCTATACACATGTACTGTGTAGCATCTGAACCAGTAACATTGGTCAGAACCAGACTCTTGCTGTGTTCTCCTGGCAGAACTTCTCCATTTTCGTACCACAGTATGGCTGGCTCAGGATTACCGCTGACGTTACATAGGATTGTGGCATCCCTACTTCGCACAACAGTCTGATTAACCAGTGGAGACAGAAACACAGGCGCAGATGAGCAGAGAGGATTTAACTCATCCAGGTGTTTCAATAATGAGCCAATTGTTTTGGAAAGATTGTAGACCGACTGGATTGATAGAGAAGAGTTGCCGACAAGAACAAGAAAAGTATCTTCGATGACAGAAAGAGTTGATACAATCTCCGAAATATTTTCGAATTCCTCTGCATAATACACATCTAGTAACTCTGCCATCGAATAATGAGCGCAATCAAGGAAAGACACACATACGTCCATTGTAAAGTAATCCAGAGTGACGTTGTCCATCGCCAGTAGCCACTGGTCAGTTATCTGTATGTTTGTGAGGGAAGAGGTGCTATTCTCTATCAGTTGTTTGGATAAAATAGAGGCAGATGAACTTTCCTGAAGAAGTGGGTCTCCCTTCAGAGTAGAATTTGCATCTGCAAGTGCAGCATGTAAATCATCGATAGTTAAGTTATAATCACGCATGGCAACTTCGGGGTTTATGCCTGTATTCTCAATTGTAAAGTTTCTTCGAATGTTTTCGATGTCAAAATCATCAAGGTCATCACGCATGCGCGACGCAGACACAAGCATTGTGTTTGTTTCGTTAGCGACTTCATAAAGTACTCCATTTGCTTCGTTAAGATATGAAAACATTTTCTGATATCGATCACATTTGACCTTGAACACACCGACTCTGTTTTCATAATCATCACCTTCTGAACCGTTATTGAAACCCGCAGTTTGAAAGACAATGTCGATCGTTTCATTAAGCTCAAATTCAGTAAGATTAAATTCAGAATTTATTTCTCTAGCTATCCGGAAAGCCGCATGTGTCTTCAACAATGTTTCATGCAGTAAATCCCTCCTCTTTCGCCCAAACAAACGATGTCCTATGGTGTCCATAATTGACTTAATTGTTGCCTTTGCCGCTTCCCAAAGACTCTGGAAAGGACGATTAAAGTTGACTCCGAATTTTATTTTTGTCCATCCAAGTCGCAGAGCATTGACTTCACAAGATATCGCAAATACAGGCAGGTCTTTCGTGGTTAACCTGACATCGAACATGCAGTTTTTCAAATCAACAAGACTTTGCAGTCCCAATTGAACAATCATATCAAAAACCTTGAAACCAAGTTTCATAACTTGTTTAACAGCTTCTATGCCTAGTTTAGCTACTGCTAAAACCCCCTTTGCTCCTTCTAGTCCAAATTTTGCCAAATCAATAGCTGCTATAGCTATATCCAACACGACCCTTGCTTTATCCACAACCACTTGTGAAACCGAGACAGCAACTTTCGCAACATTTAGGGCCATAATTGGTATATTTACAAAAATCTTAGCCGCCTCAAGTGCAAGGAAAGCAACAGCACGTATAGCCCTGCATGCCAGGTTCTTTACAACACATATTGGATTTGGAAAAGAGATCATGCAACTCGTGAAGTGGCAACACGGGTAGGGGAAATGAATCCAGCCACGAGTATGACATATCTTGCATTTTAAGCCAGGTATGCACACTCTGCTGCAATGCTCTATTCTGCATAGATTATTCACATTTCGTTGAGCCGCATTTAGTTTTGCTATAGCTGCTCTGAATGGACCTTTCGCTTCTTCAAGTTTTTCCTTTACCCTTTCAAGCGCCCGGATGGCATCATCAAACTTGCTGTTTAATGCACGAACGTCTTTCTTTTTACTCTCTAACCAGTTTTGAGCTGATGTCAAACCAGACTGTGCTTTTGTTAATGCGTTTTGTGCTTGTCCCAAACGCTCGTTAGCAGCATCTCCAAGGCTCTTTATCGCACTTCGCAAGGCATCAAGATAGCTATCGTTAAAATCTTTATCGCCATCGCTGTCTGCAAGGAGTTCACCGTGAACACGTAAAACAAGCAGGGACCAATCCTGGCCATGCTCCGCTGAAACCCCTAGTCGAGCTTTGAAAAAACTCCACAGATTCCCTTCTACATAAAAAAACAGACCATTATTGTTGACAAATAGATCGACACTACCACGAATTCCAAGTAATTTTACATCAATATGGAGCTGGGTAAGGAACTTGTCACCATCTATGCTAAAAGCCATACCAACACCTGCTCCTACATGCATTGTAAGAAACGGGGCTAGTGTGTAAGGTACTTTTACTTCTCCAAAAAACCTGAAGGACCTTTCACCTTCAAATAACTCGAAAGCCTTTTTAAATTTTCCGCATGACCCGAGATGGTCGATGGAGTGTACAGCCTCGAAATCAATTAATCCGAAACGCCAAACAAAAATCTTCATATCTGCTGAAAAACGAAACCCAACGCCTTTGTAGTCCTTTAAAACCCGTAGTAATTGGTTTTTAATCTTAGTTGCAGTTGTCATCAGATTATTCTTGATCATGTCTATTTCCGTTTCAAACAAAGAGGTGAAGTTATATTTGGATACACGTGTCTGAAATTCTACCGAATCGAAGAACCTGTCTACGTCGTCTGAGATCAAAGATTTCAATGCTGTCCAGATATTCTCAAATGATCTAACAACACCATCCCAATCATATGTAAAAGCGCTTAAAACATTATGTTGTAAAGTATCAACTAATTGATGGACAAGGTCAAGAGATCTATTAATAGATTGTTCTAAGTCTTCAAGAACAGACAATGTGCCGTTAAGAAGAATGACACCGTATTTATCAGCAACTCCCATAGATGTATTTAGAAATTTCTTCAGAAATCCTTCAAGCTGTAGAATGTCAGTCAATATATCAATTTTATCATTTGGAGATACATCCTCAGATGGATCAGTTGTGAAGAATACATACAATCGTGCAGTAAAGTCGAAAACAAAATCCCGAAGAATTGGTATGCCTTGGAATGGATTAGCTTCAGCCATTGCGGAGAAGAAAAATCCAGGCGGGTTTGAACCATCGCCGCACCATTTTCGAGTGACATTGCCTGAAATATGAAAAATGTTTATAATAACACATTTTCATACGTCGCATTGGTTACCTTAATCAAGTATGTTTCATAGTAAATAAAGTATATATTGCTAGCTTCGGTATATCTAAATATGTCAGCAGCATTGATCGCTTCAATTAATTCCGTTATTGGCATCAACTTCCCCGGTTTCAATGTTTAAACACACCGAAGTTTATTGTTTGCTTCAATAACATCAGGAAAGTGCAATATTGAGTATAAAAATACCTGCCTCCAAGGGATGCGTATATGTCGACAGAGGCAATCCCGATGTTTTTAAAATTCAGGTTGAATGGTTTCCCTAAAACCTTAAAAGAAATCTGTAAGTCTGCTCCAATGTCGGTCTGCACGAGTAAGTCCCATTCTTCTGTAAACAGGCTTGTAAGTAACTGAATTAGACATACTATATATGATTGAATCAAGTCGAGTTGAACGCCCAAATATTCGTTTTAAAACTTACTTTTATTCTGATAAACACGTACATTGACTCTACTGGATTTGCAAAATAGACATCATATTTATTTCAAAGTTAATGAAAACTCTTCAGTCGAAAATATTAAAACTCTCAAAATTTAAAGAACTCTTTGGTCGAAAATATTGAAACTCTCAAAAAATGAAATAACGTTTATTGATTAAAGTCGAAGACTCTGAGTAATTTCTCCTTTTACTACGATGTTTTCAAAAGTCGTCTGCTACAGAGGCGTCAGCGAAACTCTGCATGTTGGAAATGGAATAATAATAACTGCGGACTCACCGATGTCAATGAGGGCATCGTGAAGTAAATATCCGTTTCTGCATGAACATGAAATGGGTCATAATCCAGAACAACGTCACCACCAATCCACATGTTGGCTTCCTGAAATACACTGGAATTAGAAACAAAATTAATTTGTAATCAACTGCTACCATGTGTGGTCACTATCTCGGTTGAAAGTTACGCACACATAAACAACGGGTTCGTTAGTGCGAGTTTGCTGTTCGTTTGAATGATTCACGATACATAGAAAGTTTCGTCATTAACTTTACCTTTTTGCCACATGAATATGCGTTTTTGGGTGATAAGCAAGTTTCCTTTTGTAATAATTTGTTCAGCGGCATTCAAAACAAATATATAATTCATAGAATGTTCAATAGTTTTGCATTGATGTTTTCAAAGTCGAGCTGTATGTGGTAAGGGTTTAGTGATGTTATCATATTTGTTAATGTTCCTTTACAACATGAACGTGTATCGAATGCAAGTGGGGACGTACGTCATTTATCATTTTAAACTTGATACTATCTACCAGAGGATATTTTCTATTGGTTAAAAGCAATGACATTGACATTTGGCATTTCTGACCAATCTTACAAATGCAAGCTTATGTTTTCATATAGCGTGTCTACCGGTAATGTTCGCTCACAACAACAGTCAATATATTGAGCCGAAAAAAATACTTTTGGTACGTGAAATAGCCATTGGCTTCATAGGCCGTGTTAAAGCTACACAAGCCATTTATCGATGAAAAGCGGTTAGAATAAATAAACCGCATCTAGGAAGCATTACTTTAACCGAGGTTCTACCTTGATAAAAACAAAAGAACAAAAAGAAAGTTTACTTGTATGTGAACTTTTGATCACCGTTCCACAATTCCAGTTCCCTCGAGTGGAGGCTGACATTAATGTGCCTCTGTAAAGAGATACCAATTCCCCTCGGCTGAATATGGAGGTGGTAGTTATCACTAAGCTCCTTGAATATCTGGAAATTCTCAAGAACGTCCCTTGAATCTTTTGGAATCATCAGAAAAACAGACCCACCGTAATCTTGACACATGTCAATGATGAAGCAGTACTTTTGTCAAGCTAAAGCTTTTGGAAGTTCCGCGCTGTCCCCATAAATTGAAAGTGAAAAATTGCCACCAAATTTAAAGACACTGTAAAGTCGGTCATGTATTACTGGAGCTCCTCTGCACCAAGCATCGTTAGTGATATCGTATCCGTGTAAAAACTCTGTCTTTAAATCATGGAGTCCAAATAGTTCTGTTCCTTCCATTGTGAAAGAAATCCATTTAGGTAGATTCTTTTCAATGTTGAATAGAAACGATTTCAGAAATGAAAGTGACTGTAGAAAGTCATGGATGTATCTCGGAGTTATATCAAACGTCCAGCACGGCTTGGTGTCGTTCTTGGTAAATCCGGTCGATGAACCTTGACTGGGTGTATATTTAACAGAACCAATGGTCAGTGAAAAGTCCGAACTCCTACCAACAACTTCGACACCGGTCATCGATACAGGTAGGGCAAACGCGTCTAGTTCTACGAATACAATGCCAAGAGTGTACTGAATATTTATGTCGGACTTCAGTTTGAACCACGGCGATGTAGACGATAAAGAAAACTTGAGGTCACGCCCTTCTGTACATCTAGCTAGTTGTATGGTGGAACATCCGCGTGGGAGAAGCTCTCGAAATATACTCTGACTTTCAAAAACAGACCCACTTGTACCTCCTGTCGAAAAAAGTAGAAGAGTTGCTCATGTAATTATTGTGATAAACAATGCATGTAAGTTAATACATATTCTAATATTATGATTGTTTTTACATCTTGTTTTAAGTATCAGCAGACAATATTGACATCACAATAACCTTTGCGCAATATATGAATTATATATATAGATAAAAAAAATGACGGACATGCAATCACAAGCAAAAATAACCAGTGTGTCCATTATCCAACGAAGTATGTTCACCTAGCTATAACAAAGCACATAATTGATGATGATGATACATGTACGTACATTATCACATATTAGCTATACTGAAGATGTTTTGATTTTGTGACCATTCCTGCATTATAGTAGAAGAAGTTTATTTCAAATAAAATTTTAATAGGCCACATGACGCGTGAGAAAAACAAAATACACAAATACACATTATAAATGGCATAGCAAGTGGAGCACATCTACCAATTTACAATACAATTTGGTAACATGTCGCGTCATAGACGGAGAAGGTGTTATTCAAACGTAATAGTATATTCTCATCACCACTGTGTATACATACATGGTTAACATGCACTACAATTTAATATAACACAATATAATCTACTATAATACAATATAATATAATATAGTACAATATAATATAATATAAAACAATACAATATGATACAATATGTCCAATATAGGCAAGGGGCATATTGACACAAGTATGACCTATTCACATCAGTAAATGAAAATTATATCAGTATATAAAATGTAAAGACATCACAACACTTATATGTACAACTTATTTGTATATTTTATATAACCATTACTAACCATATCTTAATTGAAAAGCTTTCATTACATATGTACATAAATTTCTGAGATATGTGAATAGAAATTATGTTAAATCATTGTAACAATAGGATACTTTGTTCAACATGAACAAATTAAACCTTTGCCACAGTATTTCAGAATTGCCTTAACACATAAGTCTCTGTTTATAGAAAAGGGATGAAATATGTTCGTATTGTTTTTACAAAGGCAAAATTCAATGCGTCTGTATAAGGACAAGGCATGAAACGATTTCCAAAGCATATCGACACATTAGATAAAAACAGATATATACATGAAAGAACAGTTACAACAATAGGAGAATTTGTTCGTCATGAACACATTGCCGATTGCAACTATCTTTCAAAAGAGCTCTCAAAAGTGGATATATATATTGGCCTAAAACCAAACCAATAAATGCATGTCGAATAGGCATGAAACGTATACAAGGCTCTAGGAATGAAAAGTATGAGAAATTAGTAAATTTTGCATTTGCAATAATGTTTGATGAGCTGTGTCTGTATGAGGAAAAGATATAGCAAATAAAATTGCTATATAAATGAAAGCATTATTAAGTATTAGTGCGGCCTCAATTTAAATCAATTCTCTCATTACAAAGTGTTATAAGTAATATGACATCTTATTATCACGATTATTGAAAGGAATGTGTTCATTACCATCCAATTAACACTTCTCCACAGCACAAGACTATTGACAGTATTGTGACGAACAATGAACAATTTATTCTAGGACTCCAAATGATACGTCTGCAAGTGGTATATGTATAGAACTACTTTTAAGGAAAATATGTGTTTATTATGAG
>JAUELF010152005.1:0-14920 GCA_031471495.1 Clinocardium nuttallii | reverse complement strand
GTTTAAGGTCACGCTTATAGGTCAAATCTTTGAGGCTTTATTTCGTGTCCGCTCCATATCTCCAAGACGGCTTAAAGGATTTTCATGAAACTTGAATCACATGTTCACCTCATCAAGGCGACGTGCAGAACCCATGTCTCGACGATACCAGTTCAATGTCAACGTCACGCTCGAAGGTCAAAGGTGTGAGGCTTTATTTCGTGTCCGCTCCATATCTCCAAGACGGCTTGATGGATTTTCATATGTTTTTTTACAAAAACAATCTAGTTGTTATTGTGTTTTGGACTGAAGAGATTCTCTCAATTGTATTGCCTCCAACAGTTTTAAATTGTATAAATTCTTTTTTTCTTTTTACACGATGAAACTAATACTAATACTAATACTCATTTGTGTAAAAGTACACAAAGTATGAATTGTTATATTATGGAAAATGGTCTTCTTGCAATTGAAGTGAACATATATAATATTTTAATATATAATTCAAAGGTAACGGATCCATACCTCAAATTGATGTTGAAATTTGCTATGATCATCGACTAGCACTGTCTCTACAAGTTGGCTCACTCGTATTGCATATTTTGGTAGTTTTTCAACAGTAAAAGTATAGTAATCATGTGAACAATCGTCTTCTTCATTTTGTATATCATAAATATTACCATCTCTCACTGTACTGTAATCATGGTCTTCGCTATTTGTATGTTTTGTTTCTGTAAAACAATTGAAAAGACAGGATTAACACACCGTTTATAAAAAGAAATACCTTTACAGAAGAACGTTTTTAACATTGACTACACCAGCTGATGAACAGGATAAACATTCCACCAAAAACTATGTTGGGTGTAATGCAACATGCGACATTAATGTCTGACTCATGAGGGAATATCACAACCTGCATAATTAATTCATAAATTTCTAGGTTACTAGAAAAGGCCACAGTGTTGAAGTTTTCGATAATTAAGGCTTAAAATCGTTTAGCCTTTCAATACTTTCCTCTCAAGTATCTGATTGGCCAAAAGTAATTCAATTTTCAAATTGACCAATCGGAAGGCTTATTCTTAGCATAGAGTGAATTGTTTAGCACAAAGTGTTATAGTTTCGGGCCAAGAATATGTAGTATATTAATAATTCGTACGCCGTCACTAAAAGATAACCAATTAACGAATTAAATCCGATTGGCAAGCAATATAATTTGATTTAAATTTAATTTTTAAAAAACAAGAACACACGAACAAATATTTTATTAATACCATAAACGCTGGAATATTCATTTCCTGTCTCGTTTTCGTTATTTATAACTGAAAAACGAGTCTTTGAAAGTTCTATTTGGTGTCCGTTTCTTTTACTGGTGTCTGCTAACCTTTGTGTTCTTTTTAATTGTTCATATGAAAAATACAAAACGGATAGACAAATACTTTGATAAATAATGATCAAAGTGTCGGATACTCTAGAACATATGTATTTTTGGAGATTACCTGCCTCATTTTGTGTTTTATGGAAATTGAAAGTTAATGCAAATACCGGGGTGAATTCAGATTTATCTAAAACACAGTGCATTTCGGAATGAGTTAGTTAAAAGCTGTACTTTGATTTGTATGTTCGGATTTCAAACTTCTAGCAACATTCTCTTTTGTAAATCTGAAAACAGTCCTTTTTACGAGTATACCTCCTAAATATGCATAACTATCTAAATATGGTTTGGAAAATGTAAGATTTTTCTAAATGTCCTATCTAGCATACCCGCCATTTCTTTAATATTGAAATGCATTATAAATGTTGAGGAGTACCAACTAATCAGCTTGTACTCACTTACCTTCTCCGGTACAATAATACCAGAATAATTACAATGACTAGTAGAACTCCAGCGCAACCCCCACCGACACCACCAATTAGTCCTCCTACTTGTTTACTGTTTTCACTAATAGATTCTGGAACAGCTGTATAAATGGAAAGAAATACTTGCTACGTTTATAAGATACTGGCATGCAGGAAATCGAACATTATATTCGCTTTTCTCTTTCCTATCACCGCCCTGAAATGTCAGTGGATAGAATGTCATTCCCGAGAGCAGAAGATCGACTTACATTACCGAATTCCTTAAAATTGGAACCGCGGTGTCCCTTATTGTCGCTCGGTGTTGCACATAAAGCATTACGACAAATGTACTAGCATCAGGATTAAATTACCAATACTACATTACACAATCACTGTTTGTTTGACTACAACGGACATAGGCTAAAACGTGTTTCTCATACATAAAACGCAAGTTTGTATTGAGTTCCTTCAATATTACCGACGATATCCTCGGAGTCCAGTTTTTTTTAAATGTACATTCTGAATTTGGAACTAAAGAGCGGGCCCGAATAAGAGTGTATTGCTTTGGCATATCATATAATTATATAATTATATAAAATATTAAAAAGAGTTACCTTCACATTGTAACGGGTCCCCTTCAAATTGCTCTTTCTCGTTACACCGCAACTCTCGAAGTCCGTGTGCAATTTGATATCCTCGAGTACATTCAAGTTGAAGTGTATCGTTGTAGCTAATCAGTTTTGTGTAATACACAATTGTGACATTCTTACTACCAAGATGTAGTTGATCAACACTGCAGACTATGACTGAAGTTTTACAAATCATTTTTTATTAATATCAGGCACAAAACAGTGATATTTTTTAGTCAAAGTTCATGTCTTGCTCCGCGAAAAATGCAATTTCAAAGGATTGACTGAGGGCAAAAGTACTAGAATAGCGTGTTAACACAACCAAAAATGAGATCGACTGAAGATGGGCATTTATTAATACCATAACTATTCTATTGGATAACTCGCCAAACAGTTAATTCTGCATGGCGAGGGTAAATAAAAACAAATATTGACTGAATATAGGATAACAGATCAGTATAAAAAATATACTTAAACTTATATATGACATATCAGCGAGACACATTACAGTAATAATCCCAAAATAGTGTAACATGTATACGATCAATTAATCATTTTGAAACGAATTATTCAAAGTAAGTCAGTACTGTCAAAATATATCATTTACTAATATTTTGTAATATTTCTAAACGTTTCGTGTCGTTATGCCTTCGCATAAGTCAGTCTGTCCGACCCTTTGTCAATAACACCAGTTATTGACAGGCTTCAAATATGACATCCTTTGAATATAATTTTGTTATATGCAGACATCACTTAGATTGGCATGTTCATTACAAATATCCCTGAAAATGTATGTTCATGTGATAGGTTTGAAACCATTGAGTAAACTGGAAATTTCCTCGAAAGTTCAACAGTTACATGTTCCTTTACCTTTATATTGTTACATTGAAATACTATACCCACTCATAAGTTGGACAGGAAAGAACCTCTGATGAAACGAAAAGAATAAGGAAAACACATGTCATATATATCTATAGAAATTACATTCATTAATTACAAAAAGCATATTCCACATTGAACTAGCAGTGGAAATACAATTTTAAATAATCCCGAAAGAATCATTTATTATATTTAATTATAGACAGAAAGTTGCGGTATACCTTTGCATTTTAACGGATCACCCTCCAGTTGTTCATATTCGTTACATCGCAGTCGTTGATCCCCTCTTACTTTTTTATAACCTTTCTTACATACTAGAACAAGTGTTTCATTGAAAGAAATAGTGTTGATATCATAATCTACTGTAACGTTATCAGCATCCAAATGTTTCCGATCTACACTACAGGTTTTTGCTGAAATGTTATTCATTATTAAGTTTGTAAAGAAAAATAATGCGTATTAATATTTAGACATAACTGATAATTAAAACTCATCCAAATATGAAATTGAAATAGAATGTATAATAAATTAAATCATAAATGATTGTTAGTGGCATCGATATCAAAATACACATTAATAATTATTAAAAGAAACGTGTTTATCGTGATGCATAAAGTTTTGATAACCAGGAACCTTTTATACCAGATTTATATCCCGAGTGATATGTACGTGCTTGTAATATAAACGTGTGTATTCTCACAAGTTTGTTATTGGTGGGTAAATTCAGGAGCGATAATAATAACCTTATTAAACGTTCAATTGTAAAAATATAATTTATTTACCAAATATCTCTTGATAAAGTTATTTTGCCCCGTGTTATATTAACACGAGTGTAACAAATAAGTGTTTATTATAAAAGCAACTAAAATAAACAAGAGTTGATGGAAGACAATATAACTCGCCGTTCAGGGCCATCGTCTATCAGGGCCTACTTTAGAACAATTATAGCATTAGGTAAGTCACACAGTATCACATATTTATTATTGTAATTAAAACTCACAGAACACACAATTACTTGAATTTACTTAGACTGATGTTTTAAAAAAAACTTGTTTCTTAACCAAAAAATCCTTTTGTAATTACCTTTA
Source organism: Clinocardium nuttallii (assembly GCA_031471495.1). Lineage (NCBI taxonomy): Eukaryota > Metazoa > Mollusca > Bivalvia > Cardiida > Cardiidae > Clinocardium > Clinocardium nuttallii. The sequence goes on along the minus strand of JAUELF010152005.1, from coordinate 10,512 downwards.
CAATTTAACGGATTCCCTTCGAATTGCTGATTTTCGTTACATCGTAACAATAGATCCCCACTGAATTTAGCATAGCCTTTCTTACATTCGAGCTGAAGTGTTTCATTGAAGAGAATTGTTTGTTTGTCACGAGCCGTTGTTGTGTTTCTTGCGTCTAGATATAGATTGTCAATACTGCAGGTTTTTTCTAAAATATAAAACACGTTACATTTTAATGCTGATTCAGGAAAAACACTTCATCACAAATATAATATAATTCATTTATTTTGGCAATATTTCAAAAGTGACATGTATTTGCCAGACCTTTCATTATATTAAAGCGATAATAATAACATCGTCACATTAGGCATACGAATTATATACTTGTAGAAAAAGGTCATATTTCGTATTAGACATTTACCAAGTTTAATTGGTTATAAATTAATAATAAATGAGCACAAATATAAAAATGTCTTGACAAATAACAGCTATCAAAAGATACTTTGTTTTTGAAGGTACAGTGTATATTAAAAGACAGATAAACATCTCTACCGTTACAAACTGCAACTTTTCCATTCCAGGTGTGGTCTTTTTGACAAATCAGTGATGTGTCTCCATATTTCGAATCATGGCCCAGGTTACACCGAACAGTTATTTGTTCACCTTGCTGGACAACGATGACTGTTATATTGTCCATATCAATATAAATACCATTTCTAATATTTGGTGCATCGCAAAGAGGAACTGCATAGAAAGAAAATACAACATTTGAACAGGTGAAGAGCGAAAGCCTTACTTCATGCTAACCAAATATATTTTACCTGCTCAACCAACATTAAGACTAGGGTATTTACAAAAAGTGTAGATACAGATTAACCAGTGCTTCAGCGCTGATTTATTTGTCACTGTACCTTTCAAGATTTGTCACAGAAGGTTTCATGAAACTTGTGACGAATAGGGTTCATTTGAATATAATAGAACGGATCCACACGTATGTCTTATTCCTTTACTCTGATAGGCGAATGCACAATCATGGCTGATTTTCAACCGCAATAAACACGCTTAAAATTGAATCTGTGGAGCTCGACTCAAACTCGTTAGCATATGTTTTACATCTGCGTTTAAAACGCAAACATAACATAAACAAGTTCTACTTGTGTACTTGACAAATGTTACATCATAACAAGTAAACACAATCGCATTCCTCACACCACCATCATGACCGGAAGCAGAGAACACCACTGTCAGTGAGCTTTCCTTTTGTTATAGAGTGTTAATTACAAAATGGTAATAAATTGTTTAAGGAAGTCCCTCTAAATTATTCTCTGTAATATACAAAGGGAATATGTTCTCAATGTGTTTACTATTTTTTGCCAACGGACTAGGTAATCTTCAGATCGAAGCCATAAAAGAAAACATGCAATATGATTTAAAAGATATCACAGTTTGAATAGCAAAACAATGGTTATTTATTTCTAGTTGTTTAACTTTATAGTGTAACGGGAATGGGTTATATTTACAAATACCACTTCTATGGCCTTGCCATTGAAACCGGCTTTTACAGCGACGTTGGTTGTTGGCTTTTTCACAAAATTAAGCAACGTACATCGCGGTTAGTGCATTGATGGGTGACATGCGATGGCTTAACTCCGCGAAGGACCCGGTGCACGTTACATAAGGTACACATAGCCATACGATATGTAGATCAGAAAATAAGCATATTGATGTTACAACACTGATTGGCGTGAGTCTGTAAGAAAAGGGGAAGTCAGTCGCTATGTATGACAGTCAACAAAAAATGTCAAATTGTTCGGATGTCCGATTTCTAAAATATGACTTTCCATGAAGTAACAATCCATACTGTCATGTCAAATTATGACGTCATACAACCATTCGGCAGCCGATTTGTTTTGTATGTCGTCTGGCAATGCGCGTTGAGCAGAGATCAACGGTTCATTTTAATCTTCTTAACAGAACATCAAACAATGTTTTATAAAAAAAATGCCGTGGCAGAAACATCAATGAAGTGAACTGCTATGCATTAATGGCAAGGAGTTTCCAAGTTGGTCAGTAGAATAGATGTCTGTGTGTTTACATGAAGCAAAACATATATAAGAACAAATAATTGTCAAATTCATCAATACGCAATTCAAAACATAAAATTAGTGTCCTAAATATAGGAAATGATGAATGTGTTATACATCTTTGAGGGTCGGAATGATTGATTCATTAATTGTTTGGTGATTTATGCCGATTTCAACAATTGTTCACGGCGTTTCCAGGGTAAGTTACCAGCACTGCTGGTCCTTCTATCCTGACACCAGCTAGTTCGTCGTAATGCTAACCCCGTAATCCTGAGCGCCAAGAAAGGCAGCCATTATTACCATTTTTATTAGTATTTGTTATGACCCTTTGGGGATCGAATACAAGACATTATATTGCTACGAGAGTTACATTTACAACTTCTTATTGATGTTGTGTCTACAAGAAAAGTTTTGGTGCTGTTTATTTTAAGTGTCTTAAGGCAACACAAAGGACACTGAGTCAAATTGTTTTCACGATTAAGAATTTACTCAGGTATCGAGGGACTAAACATATTACGGACACTATACTGCGACTTAAAATTTCAATAAGAGTAACAACACATACCACAAACAGGTGCTCTTCCAGTTAGACTGCCATTTGCCTGGCATTGTCGTTCAACATCTCCGAACGTCTGTAGCCGATAAGATTCGTTAACACAGACAGGTCTAACAACGTCTCGAAAATGTATAACTGTTTCTTTGTCTCCGACATTAGCACTATTCCTTTTCTGGTAATATCCATATTTTAGCATTGGAATTATACATGTTCTTATACAGTTTACACGTGAACTCCAAGTGCCTCTTGCATCACATGTTAATATATTTGACAATGGAATCACTATATAATTAGGGTCACACATAACTCTAAGTTCAGTCGAGATTGGAAAGTACTGAGTCAGAGTATTCACTTTGTTGCCATTTTGTATAAAGTATCCATGTTGAAAGCCAATCGGATACGGACACTGCTCTGAAACAAGGATGCAAACATACTTTATTTTTGCTTAATAAATATAACCCTTGTTTACTTCCCAAAACAAAAATTGTAGATATTTAATTGCCTCACTTTAACAATCTTTTTAGTGGTATTGTGTGCTTCACATATTTCCAATGTAAAGGCTTTTATATAAGTGTTGCCTCTATGACACATTGATATGATTACAATGGATGATTTTTTAGTGAAAATTGGGTTTCATCAGTGATTGTTTTAAAAACTACTGTAAACATTATTCAAAATTAATTGACAGTATTAACTATAAAATGAGTGGCGTCCTGCAAAAACAAACCGTAAGACATTTAAATTTATATCCAGATCAGCAAACGCACTCTGCATTGCTCATCAATTATTCATAGAAGGTTTCCATGAAACTACTGTTAAATAGTATTCATTTGTTTCTTTAACTTGAATGCACAGCATATTTTATCCACACGTATCATATGTACGCAGAGTTTGGGTGGCCCTCGAGCACCGCTCGAATATAGCTATGTCATATATACACATGCCCATCTATAATATTTAAGATCGAATTCGTTCTTAGTCATATACTTACGGTGACAAAATGGTTTTGTTTCATTGTAATTTGTATCGGGCTTACACTGGATGTTAAACGGTGCTTGTGGTGTGTATCCTTGCTTACATTGTATCTGTATCCGAGCGCCAATAGCGTTGTACAAACTGTTTACAATAGTATATGGCGCATCGGAACCATCTATTAAACTTGCTGTAAACGTGTCGTCTTGCTTAATTCCCAAGCATCCCTCTGTAGAACAAATCATAATAGTTACTGTTTTTCAAAAACTGTCTTTGACTTAAAGGCGAAGTGCAGAGCCTGTGCGCTTGCTGATTTTTGGATATACATCGGTTGCCTTGCCTTAAATGCCTATAGGTTAATTATTCAGCCAGTATTCATCGCTTAGACTGATAGTTATTAAAGCTAAGACGTTTGTATTTGAAATGCATTATGAATTGTTTTTCTTCGTATATCATTCGCCATTCTACAAACTAATGTAGATTGGTATGTGAACACAACATATTCATAACGTGTGTCTAAGCAAAGGTTTATCAATCTTCGAATGATAAGTTACCGTGTCGCATAATCGAATATCAAACTCTCTGTACAAATCATCCTAGTTTCTGTTTAGGTATATTGTCTATTACACACTACTTTTTAAATGAAAAAGGTGTACATATATAGGCATTTAAGTATTTGCAATGCATTTTACACGCTCGCTGTAACAGTGCTTTCAGTCAGGGTATACTGTCCCTCTTTCAATGGATCTCCTGCTGGATGAGAAAGAAGTAACACCTGCTATACATTGAAACAGTCTTTAACGCTCGTTCGTGAAAAGCAACCTGAGTTCACTTCTAACTTGATAACGTGCTTGACCTCAATGCACAAGTTTATATACAACTTAATTTGATTTAAGTACGTCATACTTACTCGCAAACACTTGCACCTCGCATAATGTGAGATACCATTCACGTGTGCAACCGGGTAAATATATAGTAATAGAGTCAAATGCAATTGTTCCATTCAAGGAGACGGAAATAATAGGGTTGTTATATTCGTTAGTCCTTGATATGTAAAGTGTCTTCTGTCCATGCTGTGAATTTCCACTTATGGAGAAGTTAGCCAGTCTGTCTCTGTGGTATTCATCTATATATCAACGATAGTAAAGCGGTTTATTACGTGTTGTCTATCTTATGTTCTTGTTAAGCATGTTATAATCTGTTTTACACCAATTGTGCGTAATTATGAATGTTTTAATTCATTTAAATAATAACTTATAGGGTGGTCATAATTGAATAAGACGGATATGATATTTTGTATTAAAAACATCTCTGCTTTAATTATTATATTTTGAAATTAATACACGAGATGATTTTGTAAATAGCGTCTCGGTATGTTTACCATTATAATATGATTATGTTCTTATTTCCGTATGACACCGTCATTATGTAGTGTTATTCACTGAAAGCAACTTTGTCACGAATAATAATATCAACATATTAAAACAATGAAGCTAGTTCAATTGTTTTGCGTAACAATACCAATTTTCTTAAAGTGGTCTTTGTATGGAAATTTCCCATTGTAGAGCTACAATGTACACATACATGCCTTTAGTCATATCGGTGAAGACATAACTTCAGAAAAACTTGGATAATATTTTCCCAAGTTTAAACTTCATGATTGGCACATATTAACAGTTTTATTATGATTTGCACATGCGACACACCATTTTAGATGAACAAAATAAACACAAATGGTTAAAGATTGTGTATTTTGAGGTTGCACACTTAATGTTTGAAGTCAAGCTATGGATAAAAGAAATATACATGATTACTGTCACTTGATTTTAAGCACCAATGGCTGAAAGCTTATGTCATGGCGAATTGTCCGTCGTGCGTCCGTGCGTCGACTTTTTGCTTCAAACGACTTTTTCCTCCCTAACTACTTAACGACTTGGCATGTCCTCTCCTAAATTCTATTTAAAAAAGTGGATCCATGCAAAATTATTGTTTCCATGGCATCTAACAGAACAACCTAAACTGGTTGGCCGATTTTCAAGTAATTTTGTCAAAACACATGGCAAAAGAAGGCCAGGGCTGTTTGGATATTTAAGTGTTGGCTAATGGCAGTAGAGCTATACTGGCTCTCTTGTCATTATATTTAGGATTTAAATGGTAACTCATAAACAACCGAGCCTATTTCAACAGCACTTCACATATTTGTCTTTTGTGACCTATATCAAAATTGTTTTAACAATTCAAACAACATTATGAGAAACTTTGATGGCTATGGCAAAATGCCGAAACTGTCAATTTATTTTCCTTTGGTTCAGCTTGTCTGATTTTAAGGTTTAACAGAGAACTGTTCCTCGTCTGACCCTTTTCAAAAAGAGATCAAGCTTTTTAATTGTTTAGAAAAACATCATGGCCTGCAGGCGGCATCAGAAAGTTAACGTTAAACAAATCTCCGCGGAAAGTGTCTGATTTCATGATGATTTAACAGAAATGTTCCTCATGTGTCCCTCCATGTATTGTATTCAAATCACATTCAAACCACCGGGCGACAACAGAAAGAGGTCATATTACACAACTTAAAAAACCTTCTTTTCTAAAGATGTGTCTGGTTTCAGGATAATTTGGCAATGTCCATTAGGTGGCTCTTACATAAGTTGTTCAAACTATAATGCATAGTTGAAAACATTAGTTTCTTTTACTGATTTGGCTTTGTCTGATTTCAAGACAATTTCGTAGAAGAGACCATATTGGTTGGTTGGAAAAAAAACCATAACAGCCAGGCAACACCAGATGGGGTTTAAAATGACAATACTTTCAAATGGTCCCCCACTTAAACTTCTATTTTGATTTCAATGTAATTTTGCAGGTATCGCTTTTCAACATTTTCTATAGCTACATGTATATTGACTGCTATATATATATGGCTGCAAAGTTCATGGGCTAGCAATCTATATTATTGTTGTTTTTATAACTAGGTACTTTTTCCATCAAATTGTATTTGCGCATAAGAGTTTGATTTATTTGCGTCTGACTATATGTAGGTCATATAATAACCTGTATAGAAAAACAGTTTTCAGCTACCTTCCTTTTATGTTTTTATAAATATTTCAAAACAGCACTCCTCATTATATTCAATTACTGTATAAGTGTTCGTTATCGTTTGATTTAACCATTTCAGAACTGAAAATATGCAGCTGCTTGAGTGTACACACAATTTTTATTAAATTGATATAATTGACCCGAACTAGAAAGTGATTTTGAGCAACATCTCAAAGATTAAAACAGAGATAAATACTTTTCACATTGCATGACCTTTTACACAATCGCCTATATTGGGCATTCGTTGCTTTAATTTTGTAATACTGACCATATTGATTTGTTTAAACAAAAATGGCTAACACAACTTCTCTTAATCTGCTTTTGCACGCGATATGTTGCACTTAATGCACCTTACAATATGTAAGTATATAATGAACTATAAACAAATACATTTTAGCTGTTTTAGCTGTTTTCCTTTGTTTTGTCTTAAAAAGACTTCCATATTGTTGATTTTTTCTGTATATGGAAAATCAAAATAACGACGAAAAGCATTAAAAAAAGATACCAAAATGTTCAACTCCGGATTGTCCAGAGGATATGCTTCACCATCATGACAATTTGAATTTAAAGATGCAATGATATTATAGGTCATAGCTTCAACACATTATTTTCAGTGCTCATTATCGTTTAATTCAAAGTTTTCAAATAAATAATAAAACACTAAATAAATGAGTCAGAAAGTGAAAGTGTGGCGGATAAACAGATACACTGACACATGGACGAACATACTTATGTTAGAGGATGTCACATTGAATGTCAATGTGACACGCATCGAAGGCAGGCGACTAATAATAGACAAGTACATTTCCATGAACCCTAACATGTTTTCGAGAGTTACATCTGAATGTTACATTTTACTTACATACCTCTATTATAAATACGTATGCCTGTCAGGTAGTAGAACGTTCCTAAATCAACACTCCACCTTGGATAATCATAATCATGTCCTTTACTAGTATGGGAGCAAGATTGAAGATCATTGCCATTTGCTGTGTTACCATCAACAGCAAGACCAGCCGTATTACTCAAAAATGTTCCTGGTTGTTGTTGTGCCCGTTTATGAAGTGCTACATTTGGACCTACATTGTAAAATACGGGACTCGTGTTACAAATAAACATATGTCATGTTTAATAGTAAATAACCGTTATAAAAGAAAGAAACAAATGTTCGTGAATTTTAATTATTGTTGTTTTGGTGTTTATTCAAATGGTAGGGCATCAATAAATGTCAATTGACAGTGTTTTTCAATAATGTCATTCCTTTTGTACAGTCGATTGGGTGAAGTATTGTGTGAAGTTACTTAATATAAATACACTTGGAATGAATAAAATGTACTAATGCTATTTGCAAATGCACACACAACTAATATTTAGTTTACGGCCTACATGTAGAAATATTACATTTAAAAAGCACAGTCTTTGTCCGCAAATAATTTACACTATGTTATATATCTACCTGTGAAATGCCAGTCCGGCATCTGTTCTCCATAGCAAGTCCGAATTGCAAAAAGCAGCAGAAAATTGTAGATCATTTTCACTAACATATTCTGAAATACAAATTGAATACATTGGAGAGTATTTAAGACATTAATATCTATTCTCTGTAAGCATTTAATTTTTATTTTCGGCACGCATAGTCACGGATATTTCTTAAACTTATTCCACATGTAGACATCAGTGAGCTATATAGAAAAATATTGTTAGACATTCCAAATATTGCCTTGTTGCAATGAAAATTTGAAGAGTTTTTTAGGAAAAACTCAATATTTACCACTTATTTAAACAGAAAAGGCAACCATCTCCAATTAAATGAATAACATAAATAGATAGACAAACATTTGCTCAATCAAACACAAGAAAAAAGCAATGGAAAACATATGATCGATGTTAAAAGACCTCATCACTACAAAACCAAATTACCTCCTTAGTTATTTAGATGTATAACATAACCATTAATTACCTCTCTTGGAATTTTAGATTTTTGTTTTATTAGGATTTTGAATATCATATCACAACAACAATTCACTTGTCTGTGCTCCCTGGGTATCCAAACTAGTACTATGCAAGGAAACGTACCTTGTCCAAGGGTACTCCACCATAATTGGTGCGGGCACTTTTAGATTGAACCTGTGGCTCTAGGTTCACAATCACTGACGTAAATCAAGACAAATTGGTTTTAGAACTTAGAATAAGACATGTCACATATGTTTGAAGTCTTCTGCGGCATAATTGTCGTATGAGGGAAAAAGTTAAACCCTTCAAGTTGGTTTGCATACTTCTGCTTAGTGTTTTAGCTCACCTGTGCACGAGGTGCAAGGTGAGCTATTGTGATCACATTTCGTCGGACGCCCGTCCGTCGTACGTCGTCATTCGTCCGTCATCAACAATTGCCTTGTTAATACTGTACTGGCTACATTTTCAAATTGAGCATGTTAAAACTTTATGACCACATGAGTTAAAAAACTAGGTCACTAGGATAAATATGTAGTGAAATCTTGTTAACACTCTAGAGTTAACATTTTTATATTGAGCATGTTGAACCAGAACAGAACAGAACAGAATGTTTGTCTTGATGGTGTGTTTGTCAAGTTTGAACATGGGTCATGTCGGGTCAAAGACTAGGTCACAAGGTCTAATTGTTTGCCTCAACAGTTTGAAATTCTGTCAAAATGTTTGTCTTAAGGATATCAAGGACTATATATATATGACTTTGGGTCATATTGGGTCAGAAACTAGGTCACTAGGCTAAATTGAAGGAAACTCTTGTTAACACTATAGAAGCCGCATTTTTAGCTACAACAGTTTGAAATTTGGTCGGAATGTTTATCTAAATGACATCTAGGCAGAGTTCGAATATGGGTCATTCCGGGTCAAAAACTAGATCACTAGGCCAAATTGAAGGAAAATCTTGTTAACAGTTTGAAGGTCGCATTATTTGCTTCAGCAGCTTGAATTTGTTTCGGCATGTTTGTCTGAATGATATCTAGGTCAAGTTCGAATGTGGTTCATATAAGTTTAAAATCTAGGTCACTAGGCCAAAATGAGGGAAAATATTGTTAACACTTTGGATACTGCATTTTTAACTTGACACGTTGAGACTTTGCCAGAATGGTTGTCTTGATGATATGTAGATCAAGTTCGAACACGGGTCATGGAACATGGGTCAAAACGTAAGTCACTAGGTCAAATTGAAGGAAAATCTTGTTTAAACTCAAAAGGCCGCAACGTTTTATTCAGCAGTTTGACATTTAGTCAGAATCTTTGTCTAAATGATATCTGGGTCAAGTTTGAATATGGGTCATATTAGTTCAGAAACTTGAAGGGAAATATTTTTATCACTGTAGAAGCCGCATTTTTTGCTTCACTAGCTTAAAATTTGGTCGGAATGTTTATCTTAATAATATCTAGGCCAAGCTTAAACACGGGTTATGCCGGGTCAAAAAGTAGGTCACTAGGCCAAATTGATGTACAATCTTGTTAACACTATGGACGTAGCATTATTGGTTTCAGAAGCTTGAAATTTTGTCAGAATGTTTGTCTGAATTAAATCTAGGTCAACTTCGAATATGGGTCATATTGGATCAGGAACTAGATCAATAAAGGAAAACATTGTTCAAACTCCAGAGACCGCATGTTTACTTTGAGGAAGCTGACACTTTGTCAGAATGTTTGTCTTGATGATATCTAGACAGAGTTCGAATATGGGTCATGCCGGGTCAAAAACTAGATCACTAGGCCAAATTGAAGGAAGATCTTGTTAACAGTTTGAAGGTCGCATTATTTGCTTCAGCAGCTTGAATTTGTTTCGGCATGTTTGTCTGAATGATA